>JAHZNP010001941.1:0-12636 GCA_020615345.1 Triops cancriformis | reverse complement strand
CGGAAAATATGAAAGTGAAGGCTTTAGATGTAGCTACAGTGATAGGACTGACACTGATAATTTTCTCGTGCAACTCTTAAAACATGTTCTATAGTTATTTACAGTAATGTTTGTTGGTTGTAAGAGGATTGGAGAAAATAAACCAGTTTTATCGGAATAACAATATATTAAAATTCACTCGTTTTCATAAATAGCATAATAAGTCTGACCATTACACTGAAGGCGAAAGAATCCACATAACATCAAATAATGTTTCCACCCACTGATCTTGCCGTAACAGATGAAAATGTTTCCTCCGGGAACGAAAGGGTCGTAGGATGGTTTCCAATGATCAATCCCGAGTGCACTGAAAAGTCACACAAAGACACCACAGACTGCAATATCGCATTCTACGATCTTGGACGATCTTTGTATGATTTTTGTTAGTTTGCGTACGGACCGCACCATCGCACTAAATCGGGATAATACTGAATGCTACACCCCAGGATGAACCAAAGCAGGAAGATTATAGGACTACCCAAAATTTTAACAATCCAAAATATCACCCACACAGAACCCAAACAAGATTAAATGAATATGAGTCCTACACAAGAAGAAAAACAACACAAGAAGAAAAACACAAGAAGAAAACTGCAGCTTTAGCGTGGCCACAGGTAAAAGTATCCCAGCAGCAGCTGTAGGGATTTTAACCATTAAAATGTGATATGATTACGGTTTCCATGATCAAAGACAGAAATAATGTTCGAGCTGGATCGAAAAACAAGCTTTAAATTCCATACGGATTTATCCCAACTCAAGTCACTTTGTACGCAAGGTGCAAGTTCGACTATTATATTTAAGGATCAGGGGTTTCATATAACGCCAAAATGTTAATAGGTTGATTCAGTAGTTATTTTACCAAAACCACAAAGTTAGATACTTTTCCATAAAGTTATACGCTTTTACTATAAAGTTAGCTAATTTTGCAAGAAATATAGCTACTTTTGCAAGAAATATAGCTACTTTTGCAAGAAATATTGATACTTTTCCTCTAAAGTCAGACGCTTTTACTATAAAGCTGATAATTTTCCTCTAAAGATAGACGCTTTTACTATAAAGCTGATAATTTTCCTCCAAAGTTAGACGATTTTACTATAAAGTTGATACTTTTTGTATAAACTTAGCTAGTTTTTAACAGCGATTGATACTTTTTCTATAAAGATTAATACTTTTGCAAGAAAGTTTGATGTTTTCCAAAAAAAAATTTACTTTTTCTAAAAATCTGAAACTGTAAGCAATGTAACATTCGCGGCAAGTATTGTAACGAGCGCTGCATACTTGTAAAAGTGGAATTCAGTCAAATAAATCAGTAAACACAACACTTGGAGTCAAGGAGTGGTATGAACTGAAAATCGCTCAGTGCATATGTGGTCAGATGTATGGCTTAATTTAAGAGGAACAATCGTCCTTCGCGAGTGGCAATAAATTGTACAATGTTCTGCTGTCATTTATAAAGTTCTATCATGCAAACTCTCACACAAGAGCTGAAAACTGAAAAGAGCGGTAAAGAAGAACCATCTCAGGTAGGGTAGATAGGCTGGAACATGTAAAAGAATTATGACAGAAAACCATACACCGTGTCGAAAAGGTCGTAAGGGTGGATAGAAAATTGCTTGCTAAGGGTCGCATAAAGCAGAATTGCTGAGATATTGTGACGCTCGTATTAAACACAAAAACGTACACAAAACTGAACCTTCTAGAAAGACGCATTTTTTAACTATTTGTGCCGACGATTAACTGACAGAGCGGATCAAGCTTGTTGAAACAAGGCGCCAGCTTCTCCAGGAACGTACTACAACTTGCACGCATGCGAAGCTGAAACTTTGTAAGAAGCGCTCCATCGAATTGTCAGAAGCTGAGTACGTCCATCGCACGGTGAAACGGGCTCTCCAGATTGGATACCGTCGATTCTACCATAACGCGTAACCCTAATAGCACAGACGGCTTCGCTGAAATATGCGTGAGAGTACAAAGAAGAAACCCGTATGAGGCTGACATTGTCGCCCCTGGCCACTGCTTTGGAATACACACCTAGCCAGTACTAACTTGCAGCCAGCACCCGGATAGCCTGCCTCCGGCCCTATAGGCGTGCCCTGCAATCCCCAGAGCAGAACCGGCCACGAACGATTCCACATGACCAATGTAGGAAGAACAACGACTCGACATGAAGGCATGGAAAGCCGGAATTGAGCTACGAAAACGGGGAAACGTTGAGACCAGCGGAAAGTCTCCTGCTACCAAAATAACCGTCTAGTGCGTTTGCAAGAGTCTGCTCCGACCACGGAATGTCAACGGAATGGCCTGTGTTTTAGTCGCAAGCCACCGAACCATCTCACCCGCAAATGTTCCCAAGCACTGGGAAACGAGCAGCCAGGGTCGAGGAGTCAAGACCAACATTAATACACAAAGTCCCCGTGTTGACCGTAAAGTCCCACTCACCTCACCATTTGCTCCCAAGAAATGTATTTTAGCCCAAAATGTGAGACTTTTTAGTTTAATACTGGCCGAGTAAACGATCCTATATCCACGTACAGAGCACACACTTTACGCGAACAGAACCATCTCACACAAATAAGCTCGGAAAGAACACGCACTGAAGCCGGTTTTGATAACAGCTGGCACACATATTTACACCGGTCTGCAATGGGAATATATCAACATATTTCGCTCAAAACTTTTGGATGATTGCAAGAAGATGCGACAAATGGGTGAAAAGTAGTTTCCGTTATAGTTTCGGAGTCTATTTTGAAGAATAAATTAAATTCGACAGGTTGAAAGGTAAAAAGCACGATTATATGGTAACGCTGAGGACAATACCATAAAGTGTTGAACTGAAATACCAAGTTTCGAAAGTTTGGTCCGATGGGTTGCTCAGACCAGCCTTCTTAATCGTTATGAGACAGAGTTATTGTATGGGCAGTGAAACTCCACTGCTATTGTAAATAATCTTCTAGATTATTAGAATTGGTTGATAGAGTTTATCTTCATACTACAAGTGTAATAAATCACCGTCGACATTACGGATCTGTTTTAAATCTCACACCGAAACATGAAGCTGAGACAGTAAACCAGACGAAAATGTAAAATAGTGCAGAAAATAAATTATAAGATATAGGCTAGTTTTAAGAATACAAGTTAATGTCTCAATTTTGCTACGTTTGTTACAGCACAATGGGTCTCCATTTACCTTTTCCTGTACCTAAATCGTACGATTTTCTGCACACATGTAGTCGAATTGATCGTAATTAGTTGTTGAGACTGTTATGGGAATGTAAGAGACGAAAATTATAAATATTAGTATCGGAGAAGAAGGTTTCTTTCATGAGCCGAAATTTTCTGTGGCTTATGGCATCAAATGCATTCATATACATTACGATCAGCTATAAAAAATATTTTAAACCCCTATCGTGATGCGAAGTAATAGCAGGGGTTGGGTTTCGATTATCTGTGTTTAGGAAGATAGATTGAAAGAAATTACGAAGTGATCGAAAATTCAAACCTGAATTTGCAGCGAAGTGATGCTTGAGCTGTAAAGATACAGTACAGAGTGGAATTATGGTTTTTTATCAGAATTTGCTCAAGCTTAGAGATAACGCCGACTTCTAAAAGTAAGCTTCGCTTGAAATCCTAGTCTGAGGCACATCCACTGAGCCAGCTTGGGTGAAGAAACGGGAAAGAAGGCTTCATGTCCTAGGAAGTCCCGGACATGTTTCGTACACCAAGTGTGAGCTGTGAAAAACTATAACCGCCAGTCAGTCACCCTGACAATCCCGAAAAAAGTGCCCCAAACATCCATACTTAACACTAGTAAAACCTTCTTCGTACATCCTAAGAAGCTGCACCACATCTTCACGTGAAATTTGTATCTAACCTGCCCAGTAGCTCCATTGCCATTAACACTGAAACTCTGTATTACGACCTGAACGTAACCGGTGCCTAGTTTCAGGCTAAGTTAGACAAATCGTTGATAATTTTAGTTTTGATAAGAAGGTGATATACTAGTGAAAAGAAAATCTATTTCAGAAACAAGCACGGATCACCTGATTATGTCTCCAAGATCGACATGTCGAATAATTTCACCTGTACAAACCAGTAAACCGTTAATATGGACTGAATTCTCAATCCAACCTCATTTCAATGCAGCTTCAAACTGCAAATGCAGATTTACTCGAAAGAAGGATTTTCAACATAATCACCTTCGACAGTGAAAAAGGGTTCATAGCTATATGGATCATTTGTAAAAGTATTTCCCTTTCTTGATACATTGATTCCTTCTCTTGTACCAATGCTTTTTTAGAATACAGACTTAACAGAAATTGGTGGAACCGCACAGAAATGGATGTATTTTTCAGATGTACGATTCAGAAACCGCTTTCAATGCTCTACGACGGACTTAACAACAATCTTTGAAAACAATACTCGGACTAACACGTAATGTGCAATTCATACAGAACTTGCTTCGTAAGCGAAAGTGATCCACGCCGTGTCAAATAACATCGGAAGTGTGAAGGCCTAACCCACTACAAGGAATAATCTTGGCGGGGGGCGCTGCTGTCAGTTGCACAAGCTGGCTGCGTTGTTATTGCGCTCTGGTTTCGAACGTTTCTCTCCAGTGTCACCGAACCAATACTGTACTAAAAGTCACAATACCAAGTGAGATTAACAGTGTTGTTGTGGTAGATTAACAGTAGTGTTGTGGTATCTATTCTGGTGGTAAACTGTGAAATTCCAAAGCTTGTTTTGAAGTTCGCTCTGTCTCCACCTCCATATGGAAGTTGAGTCCGAAACTCCTCCCACCACAGTCACATCACTCATTTGCAATAAGTGTGGAAAATCCTGTAAAAGATACCATCACAGCCAAAAATACTGTGACGAATGTAGAAACTCCAGGCACACTGAAAGAAAACTGAGTGTGGGTGAAGACCACGGTAAAAGAAAAGAGACCTCGGACGGTGATCTGATCCTAGAACGTGATAAGCAGGTGAGGTTAGACTGGCAAGAAGTCTCGTCAGCGGAAGACATAACTAACATGCATGATTTGGCTCAACTGCTCATCGCCTTGAAAGAGTCAAACAACGAACTCATTCGACTGGTCGAAATTTCCACAGACGAAAGTCGGAATAGAGAAAGAGAGCTGAAAGAATTAAACGAAGAGCTGACCCGTCAGGCAAAGACCTTGACAGAAGAAATTAAGTCGCTTAAGCAAGTTCTTCAGCACAAATCTCAACCAGTGGAAGGTGTGTCGTTCGCCCAAGCTCTTAGATGCCGCGCTACATCGTCCAGCAAGATTCAGACACCCCCAGTCACCGCGCAATCGAAAACTACTGGCAGTGGACAGTCGGAAACGCTGTTCATTCAACAACAAGACCTAGAGAAGAGGAGAACAACGATTCCCAAGAAGGAACTCCTGCAGACGGTGGACAAAGACCTTAACAAAGTTTGTCCTGAAGCACCAAAGCCTGTCCTGGCATGGAAGGCAAGAAATGGCGACCTGGCTCTGACTTTCAAAACCAAAGCAGAAAAGGAGAAGGCGGAATCTTTCTTGAAGTCTGCCGAATTGGAAAATCTGGGCCCGGTCAAGACTGTTGCACACCAACCGAACCGTCAAGTTATTATCCACCAACTTCCCAAGGACCAAACATTGGAAGAGATCTGTCAGCACCTTTCTGAGAGAAACTCAGACTTGGAAGTTCACTTCAACAAGGACCAAGCAACGTGGCTAAACCCAAACAGTGGAAAAGCTTACGGTTATGTGCTACTAACCTGCCGATCCACTGAAGAAAAAGCAACGTTGTTGAAAGTCGGCTCGCTGTTCGCTTTCAACCGTCTAGCACAAGTTGAAGACAAAAGATTCCCCACAGTTCTGCAGTGCTACAACTGTCAAGCTTATGGACATGTGGCCGCTACCTGTCGATCAAAAACACAAACTTGCGCGAAGTGTGCCGAGAATCATGACTCAAGAGGCTGCCGTAGTAACACAAAGAAATGCGCAAATTGCAAGGGCGACCACTGTGCTTACGACAATGTTTGTCCGATTCGAAATGACGAAATGAAGAAGGCAGACAGAAACAGGGTTCTTGTTGCCAAGAAATGAGTTTCGGCTCTCGGCTGCTAATCCACAACGTCAGGAAAAGCCTCCAACAGCTTTTAGAAACAGCACGCGAAGCAGAAGCAATACACGCGGACACCATTGCAGTGCTAGAACCTCCCCAAAAGCTTCAAGCCACAAAGATCTGGGATTCCAGGTTACAAGACCAATCAGAGATTATGAAGGGATTTTATTGCTACGGAAAGCAAGTAGCCCAACAGAAATAATTGAAATAACAGCACTTTACGCGTTAATGAAGCTCGTCCCCACGAACGGAGCACCGATGGCGATTGTCGTAATCTATAGACGTCACACTGCTGACATGGCATTACTCCTAGATGAGATCCACATAAAAAGTCAACGAATTGGCTCTGGCATCGTTTTATCGGGAGACTTCAACGCCCACCACTGGTTGTGGGAATCGAAAGCTCCTGATCCGGCGGGTTGTCAGCTGTACGACTATGTCACTTCCCACAACCTACAATTGCTAAACGAGTGGAACCTACCCACGTTTAGAAACGGCAGAGGTCATTCATCTACAATTGACCTCACCTGGTGCTCGTCACACCTGGCAACCCAAGCACAGTGGAGTCTTCTCGACGAAGACAGATTCTACAACGAATCTGACCACAGAGCCACCCTACTGGGCGATTAGAATGAACACTCCGGACAGCAGAATAGTCTGGAACCTGGACCGCAAACTACGAGAAGAAACCACCAACAACCACCTGGTATGCCTCCGTCAAGAAAATGGTGAACCGTTCTTGGACACTAAATCGAAGCTAAATTACATAGCTGAGAGTTTGTTAGAAGGTGTGCTGCTGTCTAGCACCCAGATCCCGTCATCCAAGAAGTCCTATAACAGCTCATGAAATCAAATATCCACACGTCACTCCTCCAAACCTGAGTTCACTATGGAAGAAATCACAAGTTTAATCGGGGGCTCACGACCCAATAAAGCGGCTGGCGTGGATGACATCCAAGCAATTGTTCTCAAAGCAATATGGCGAGTCATTGGTAGAGCAGTACTGAGCATTAACATTGATTTTAGCCCTAGGCTACTACCCGAAGTCATGGAAAACGGCGAAAGTTCTCCCGATCCCTAAGCCTGGCAAATCTGACTACTCCACAATCAAGAGCTTCCGACCGATTGCGCTGTTGCCTATTCTTGGAAAACTCCTAGAAAAAGCTATGGCCATACGACTACACATCTTCCTGGAGGAAAACCACATCCTATCTGAATCGCAGTGGGGTTTTCGACCTGGAAGATCTACGTCAGACGCGCTAGTGGCCCTTAGCAACTCAATACTGGAGAGCTACGACAAACGCAAAGTACATACTGTGCTGCTACTGGACATTAAAGGTGCCTTCAATAATGTGGATCACGTCAAATTGGTCGAGGTATTGCGCAAATTGAAGATCCCAACCAAACTGGTGGAATGGTCCAAAAGTTTCCTTCAAGACCGACTAGCGATTGTGGTTCACGGAGACTGTGCGAGCAACACATACTCCATCCAGGAAGGGGTTCCTCAAGGCTCCCGTTTATCTCCAAATCTCTTCCTTACGTATATTAATGGCTCGCTAAACGTAATCAAACGGAAGCGTATTGGCTCCAAACTCTTTGCTGACGACGTGCTCCTGGATACCTCAGGCCCGTCCAGCGAAAAAAATACTGAATTCCTCGCCAAGAACCTCTCAGCCCTAGAAAAGTGGGGGATAAGACTTCGGCTTGAATTTTCTAAGGAGAAGACAGAACTAATCCACTTCTCACGGAGAAGAATACCAGAAGTCGCACCTCTCATTTGGGGCTCATTGGTTATTCAGCCGAAAGAGACAGTACGATACCTGGGACTGACGTACGACTCGAAGTTGACATGGAAGCCACTCATAACTCGCCTGGCAACACAAAGCATACTCATTACGCAAAGAATGAGAAAACTGGCTCATGTCTCCAAATCGATCTCCTGCTCCCAACTCCGTATGCTTTTTCAAGCGACAGCCGTGGCAAAGATGCGCTACGGGTATCCGGCTTGGTGCAACGTCTCCAACTTCAACCTACGACCTCTACAACAAGCCTAAAGACAAGGTCTATTAGCCATAACAGGGGCTTTACGAACAACCCCAACCCCTGCCCTGGAAATCGAAACAGGGCTGCTACCCCTAGACCTGCTCCTCGAATCAACGCTATTGAGGCACTTCGGATCTAGAAGCTGGTGCAGATGGCCAACTACACCGTCACAGTCAAAACATAAATCATATAATTCCTGCTCAGAGAGGTCAAGACAACTCCTAACGGCTGCTTGGTCCGACACACCGTCGAGCCAAGCCGACGCTCTTAACTCAATCAAAGAGTACGTCCTCAAAAAATAGGAAAGCCGTTGGGAAGTAGTACAAAGCCCTTTAAAGACCTTAACGCCGATCCTCGTCACCACAATATCGTAGATGTCAAACTCCCCCGAAGACTGGTCAGCAAAGTAATTCAAGTCCGCACAACTCACTACCCAACTAAGTCTTACTCATTACGAATGCGAAAAGTAGACTCAGCAATCTGCTCTTGCCAAGATCAATCGCTCCAAACCCTTGCCCATCTTCTTTTTCACTGCCGCAAACTGAACAGGGAGAGAGCATTGCTACTAAGAGAACTGAGCACCCACAAGGTCCATTTCAACCCCCAACAGTTGCTGTCGAATCCCAAAGTGTTTGAGGCCATCGCTATGTTTTTAGATGCAGCCAAAGTTGTGTGATTAGCATCCCCCCTCTGCTCCTCTTCCCTACCTTTCCCCCTCCCTTGCCCCCACCCCCCGATGCACTTAGTGCATATCCCTTTTGGTTTTGTTTGCTTGTTAACAAGTGATTTACTTTTGTATCCAGTTATTTGTAAATAACAGTTTTCACCGCAATAGGCGAAAGCCTACGCGGCAGCCAAATAAATAAAAAAAGGAATAATTTTGCAGGTTCGCCTTCTCTTGTTCCTTAGAAATACACAACATTTGTATATATTTAGATATGACTGACTGTAAAACAAGTTACCCATAGCGCACAATGTTGGAACAACAATTCATGATTCCCTGGCGCACTCGAAATGGAAAAGTACTCGTAGCCAAGCCGTTTAAGCATTCAAGATTTCATTCTCTCTGTTGTGAAGTTTGGCGGTTTCAACATTGGAACCTCCAATTCAAATAAAATTAAATACATTATTACACTGTAAAGAATCACCAATTTCCCTGAAGCTGGTTCATATTCGTCTTCCACACCATGAAACAGTCACTATAACGCTGGAACCTACAACACAAGTTAAATTGTATGTATTATTGCATTTTAAAGAATAATCCTTAATTTCCGTCAGAAAACGTATCATGTTCCATTTCCTCGAGGGGTAAAATCAGGTGTTATAACGACAGAACATCCAGTCAAAGTGTAGTCAGTTTTATTACTTTCTAGTTTTCCATAACTTTTAGCGGTTATTTCGCTAAATGTTGGCAAAATTCTGAACATTTTCGACGGCAAAACTTGAGATGTCGATGTCAGAACCGGTTGTTACGGGCATTTGATCCAATTATTTTACTCTACAAGAGAGAAATACCTATTCATTTACGAAAGATAAATTATTAATACGAGGTCAATGCTAAATAAAGCAACGACTGAGCTAGACATAGCCAGATTCCCGACATTTTCGGTGGACAAACTCGGAAATTCGTTGTCAGAACTAGCAACGAAAGTAAATTTGGTCGGTTTTTAAATTTATTTTACAAGACTATTCGTACTTTATATAGACAAATACTAAGTTGAGTATCTACTTCACTAGACATTGACCGGCTGTTAACCTATTCCATTAGAAAAGCGACACCACTAAGAATAACTCGCTTAACAGACATTTACCCTGGTCACAACTATTCATGTTTCACTTTTGATAACCTAACCTAATATATAGGCTCGTTTACTCGGCCAGTATTAAACTAAAAAGTCTCACATTTTGGGCTAAAATACATTTCTTGGGAGCAAATGGTGAGGTGAGTGGGACTTTACGGTCAACACGGGGACTTTGTGTATTAATGTTGGTCTTGACTCCTCGACCCTGGCTGCTCGTTTCCCAGTGCTTGGGAACATTTGCGGGTGAGATGGTTCGGTGGCTTGCGACTAAAACACAGGCCATTCCGTTGACATTCCGTGGTCGGAGCAGACTCTTGCAAACGCACTAGACGGTTATTTTGGTAGCAGGAGACTTTCCGCTGGTCTCAACGTTTCCCCGTTTTTGTAGCTCAATTCCGGCTTTCCATGCCTTCATGTCGAGTCGTTGTTCTTCCTACATTGGTCATGTGGAATCGTTCGTGGCCGGTTCTGCTCTGGGGATTGCAGGGCACGCCTATAGGGCCGGAGGCAGGCTATCCGGGTGCTGGCTGCAAGTTAGTACTGGCTAGGTGTGTATTCCAAAGCAGTGGCCAGGGGCGACAATGTCAGCCTCATACGGGTTTCTTCTTTGTACTCTCACGCATATTTCAGCGAAGCCGTCTGTGCTATTAGGGTTACGCGTTATGGTAGAATCGACGGTATCCAATCTGGAGAGCCCGTTTCACCGTGCGATGGACGTACTCAGCTTCTGACAATTCGATGGAGCGCTTCTTACAAAGTTTCAGCTTCGCATGCGTGCAAGTTGTAGTACGTTCCTGGAGAAGCTGGCGCCTTGTTTCAACAAGCTTGATCCGCTCTGTCAGTTAATCGTCGGCACAAATAGTTAAAAAATGCGTCTTTCTAGAAGGTTCAGTTTTGTGTACGTTTTTGTGTTTAATACGAGCGTCACAATATCTCAGCAATTCTGCTTTATGCGACCCTTAGCAAGCAATTTTCTATCCACCCTTACGACCTTTTCGACACGGTGTATGGTTTTCTGTCATAATTCTTTTACATGTTCCAGCCTATCTACCCTACCTGAGATGGTTCTTCTTTACCGCTCTTTTCAGTTTTCAGCTCTTGTGTGAGAGTTTGCATGATAGAACTTTATAAATGACAGCAGAACATTGTACAATTTATTGCCACTCGCGAAGGACGATTGTTCCTCTTAAATTAAGCCATACATCTGACCACATATGCACTGAGCGATTTTCAGTTCATACCACTCCTTGACTCCAAGTGTTGTGTTTACTGATTTATTTGACTGAATTCCACTTTTACAAGTATGCAGCGCTCGTTACAATACTTGCCGCGAATGTTACATTGCTTACAGTTTCAGATTTTTAGAAAAAGTAAATTTTTTTTTGGAAAACATCAAACTTTCTTGCAAAAGTATTAATCTTTATAGAAAAAGTATCAATCGCTGTTAAAAACTAGCTAAGTTTATACAAAAAGTATCAACTTTATAGTAAAATCGTCTAACTTTGGAGGAAAATTATCAGCTTTATAGTAAAAGCGTCTATCTTTAGAGGAAAATTATCAGCTTTATAGTAAAAGCGTCTGACTTTAGAGGAAAAGTATCAATATTTCTTGCAAAAGTAGCTATATTTCTTGCAAAAGTAGCTATATTTCTTGCAAAATTAGCTATATTTCTTGCAAAATTAGCTAACTTTATAGTAAAAGCGTATAACTTTATGGAAAAGTATCTAACTTTGTGGTTTTGGTAAAATAACTACTGAATCAACATATTAACATTTTGGCGTTATATGAAACCCCTGATCCTTAAATATAATAGTCGAACTTGCACCTTGCGTACAAAGTGACTTGAGTTGGGATAAATCCGTATGGAATTTAAAGCTTGTTTTTCGATCCAGCTCGAACATTATTTCTGTCTTTGATCATGGAAACCGTAATCATATCACATTTTAATGGTTAAAATCCCTACAGCTGCTGCTGGGATACTTTTACCTGTGGCCACGCTAAAGCTGCAGTTTTCTTCTTGTGTTTTTCTTCTTGTGTTGTTTTTCTTCTTGTGTAGGACTCATATTCATTTAATCTTGTTTGGGTTCTGTGTGGGTGATATTTTGGATTGTTAAAATTTTGGGTAGTCCTATAATCTTCCTGCTTTGGTTCATCCTGGGGTGTAGCATTCAGTATTATCCCGATTTAGTGCGATGGTGCGGTCCGTACGCAAACTAACAAAAATCATACAAAGATCGTCCAAGATCGTAGAATGCGATATTGCAGTCTGTGGTGTCTTTGTGTGACTTTTCAGTGCACTCGGGATTGATCATTGGAAACCATCCTACGACCCTTTCGTTCCCGGAGGAAACATTTTCATCTGTTACGGCAAGATCAGTGGGTGGAAACATTATTTGATGTTATGTGGATTCTTTCGCCTTCAGTGTAATGGTCAGACTTATTATGCTATTTATGAAAACGAGTGAATTTTAATATATTGTTATTCCGATAAAACTGGTTTATTTTCTCCAATCCTCTTACAACCAACAAACATTACTGTAAATAACTATAGAACATGTTTTAAGAGTTGCACGAGAAAATTATCAGTGTCAGTCCTATCACTGTAGCTACATCTAAAGCCTTCACTTTCATATTTTCCG
>JAHZNP010001940.1:0-12649 GCA_020615345.1 Triops cancriformis | reverse complement strand
CGTCTCTTGTATTTAGTTGTCCAAAGAAAGATCTCCAAATTATTTCAACAATTTAGAGTCACAACAACCTTGTGCATTACCTGAAACGCGTATATTTTTGTGTGTTACGGAACTGTTGTTCCACATAGATTACTCTAGCTTCTCATTCAGAGCAAATTTTCTTCTTTCAGTTCCTAACATTATAATCTTGTACGAGAAGGTTCGTGAATTAACAGTATTATCCTGTCTTAATACTTGTGCGTGTTAGGCTCGTCGATTATTTTTTAAACAACTTGGTTCCTTAATCATATAATTTATCACATAGTGACCTTATAAAGTGTCTTCTCTCTTCATCGCAACATCCATAATTTTTCTTAACAAAAGATAGCTAACAAATGCGTCTTCGTGTAGGGTAGGCCAGTTACTTTGAATAACAAGTTATGAATACCGGAGCCTTGACCTCGTCTTTTCCTAGCGATCACCTCGTATTGTCAACGTCGGGATCCCCAAAGGATTCCTCGGACAAGGAAATTGAGGTACTTTTTGCTCCTGGGAGCTGTCAGGGTCAGTTTCCAGCATCCACTACGCAAAAACAAAACTCTGCGAAAGCCTGTTTATTATACGTTTGCATATTCTTGTGTGTTCTATATGGGATCAGTTTGCGCTCTGTTTCGATTGAAACATGTACGTTTTTGCTCACTGTATTAAAAACGTGGAAAAAGTGAAAAAATGTGACATGGATATGACGTGGATAATGGACAGACGAAAACTGTGTTTAATTATGTTTTCTGACGTGCACGGGAATTCTTAAGTGCTGATTATCATTTGTGCAATTGTTTTCATTTTGTGGTTGTTTGCATTGCTTGTTTTTTGTATTGTGTTCAATTTTCTGTAACTGTGTTGTAATTGTGTTTAATGTTTTTGCAACTGTTTGTAATTGTGTTTAATGTTTTGCAACTGTTTGTAATTGTGCGTTTGTTTCGTAGATGGGCTGTAATTGTGTTTAAGTTTTTGTAATTGTGTCTGTAACTATGTTATTTTTCGTAATTGTGTTCATTTTTAGTTTTTGAAAGTATTTGTTGTATTGATTTTTGGAGGTATTCATGAGATGTTTATTTCAATACAATAAAAATAAAACAATTGCGCGTTTCTTACTGTCAGAAGAAGGTATCATTTTTGAAAAAAATAATTCAAAAATGAAAATTTAAATCAATTTAATACGAATTTAACTTTTTACAAAATTTAAAATAACTAATTTTCAAATTTTAAATAAAATTATAAAATAAACAATTTTTG
Source organism: Triops cancriformis (assembly GCA_020615345.1). NCBI lineage: Eukaryota > Metazoa > Arthropoda > Branchiopoda > Notostraca > Triopsidae > Triops > Triops cancriformis. The sequence goes on along the minus strand of JAHZNP010001940.1, from coordinate 11,374 downwards.
CTCTTTTTTGCGTTAAAGTTTAGGTAAACCATAATTTAACTCGAGATTACTTTCAAATAAGCTCCACAAATAACGCTATTGTAATTCACGCAAAACTAATTTTCACATGAAATATAACTGAGCTCGTAACGATTCATACGTTCATACAATTTATTTTGTAACGCATGCTTCCACGACGTCACATTCTCTCTAACTTGATGTTTCACAGATGCATAATTGAGGTAAAATTCGGGCTGGAAACATGTTCATACATTTCTTTAACTTATTTTGTAACGCATGCTTACACGATGTCAAATTCTCTCTAACCTGATATTTAACTGATGCATAATTGAGGTAAAAGTCGGGCTGGAAATGACCGATATGAAACCTCAGGTACGGTTATATTCATTAATTTGAGGTACAATAGCGGTATTTTTGCGTTTGAAACGCAATATAACCGCATCGATTTTCGTACGGGGAATTGTACGAAAAAAATCTCAGTGACGCACACCAGATGTTATGATCAAGAGTTGTGTTGTCTAGAAATTGTAGAAAATATAGAAAAGCTTCATGTAAATCACCTGAACCCGTCTAAAAGAGCGTTGGGTCCACTTGAGACTTAGACTAGCTAGAAATCTTTGGTGTTATCAAAACGCGCGAGAATTTCAGTAATAAGGATATTTTTGCGTTTCAGAATGTGATGGTAACATTGTCAAGGACCTTTCCTCTAGTGTCAGCCACTGAGAAAGGACAATGCCGTGTTCGAGCATAAGAGACTTTCGCGTGGTTGTTCACGATACACGCGGGGCGAGTGAAAAGAGTCTTCGACGAGGTACAAAGTCGGGGTGAAGATCAGAGTTCAAACTATGTCATCGAGGTCAATATCTTCTTTTTGAAGTCATTGTTAAACTTCAAAAGCAGATCTTGTTGGTAACTACTAGGCTGTTAAACGTGTGGAAAATTAATTGACGGCAACATGTGTAATTGACGAAAGGTTGTCAGTCGATCAGTAACCTAGGGTGCCAATTGCTGTTCTGTTCGAAAGTGGCAAAGTACAGTCCCAGATACGCTCAGAAATATTAGCCTTATATGAAACGCGTGTTAAAGTATGAACTAAGAGAATCGAGGATTGTTAGAATATTTCCTGCAAACTCAAAATAAATCTTGCACCTTTGTGGACGTTTTGTTTTTCCCATTGTACATACGTTTCCATATGCTCTAGAATTTGTGTACAACTTTCGTAATAATAAACTTTTTTAAATGTGATCTCTATTACGTCATTGTTGGGTGTAATTTGGCTAATACTTGAGTGGGGGCGGACCTTACTCAAGTGTGAAATATTTTCAGCCGTTGAATACGTTACCACGCTTTCAGCCATCAGTGAAAGCGTGATGAAGTATTTAGTGCGGGAATCTCATGTAATGCGTTCAAGTGATTCTCTGTACGATGTTCGTGAATGGTTAGAAACTGAATAGTCTGTCAGGAAAGTAATCGGGAGAATAATTCGCCTCTAACGCGTTTGGAATTCCCTTATGACCGTGGGTAATTTAGCGTACTTTCATCGTTGTTGTATTCTTCACCATTTTATTTGACGCTGTACATTTAGCGTTGCCAACTGTTGCTTTTATTTAAACGCTGCAGTTGGTAGCGTAATAGTAGAAAAGCTTCCCATTTTGACGTAACTATTCCTTTAGTACGGGAGACTACAAACAAGCAAAGGTGTGGAAGTAGAATCTGTACGGTGTGGAAATACTTACTCGCTTTGAGAGCAATATGCTAACGGTACGAATTTCCTGAGAGCTCAGTCAAAACGTCACCGTTTTTGCTGCAGCTCTCTTTGTCTTGTTGGTCCTTCGTAAGTTCGTTATACGTCAAATCTACCGTAACTCAAACTCAAAGTTGGCGTTCGTGCATGGTTTACGTGGCCCCGATGTGCGCATTTTCGACGTTGCTGTGATTAGAGAAATGGGCGAATGTGCTGCTACTTTTTTGCCTTGTTTCTTGAGCTAAAGATTATGTGCCGCAATTCCAACTCACAGTCTCATGGAGCTCGCTGTCTTTAACCCGTTTTGACTCACGCCTTTTATGTTTTGCCAAGGTTTCACTCCTCAAATCGCGTAAATTGCGATCGGAGAACACGTGTACAAAAGTAATCCTTGACGACAATTTTTATTTTATTGTTTACTGTCCTAGCGCAATCTGGAATCCCTTGGTGTAGCGATTCATTGCCGTGCAAGAAACATGAAAAGACGAGCAAAATATGTCTCTACGTCATGGGTTATTAAGAGACTGGAATTGAGCTCGATTCTTTTGTCTTTAAGATTTTAAGTGAGAGGCTGAAATATGAGAGGCTTCGTCTTCGATTCTTGTTTCTTCTGTTTAGGGATAACTTGGCGTCGCGCCTCGTCAAAGTATTGATCGGTTCTTTTGCTTTGAAATAAAAAAGGGTGGGGAATTGGTAAGAGGCATAGGAAGAGTAAAGAGGGAAAAGAAATAAAAAACGAGAAGCTGAGATGAGAGAACCAAATGTGATTTTTTTTTCAACTATATTTTCCCATGCGTTCTCTCACATTCTCTCTTTCCTTTACGTATTCTTTCTCGTTCTCCTTATTTCCTCCCACCCCTCCCTTTCGTTTGCTTGCTTCGTTGCCAATGCAAAAGCGTATTAGAGACGAAAACACTGAAAAGAGAGGAATAATAAGAAGAGTTTTGCTTATCAAAGAAGTCGCTTAGCAGTTCCGTCTTTTTTTCTTTCTTTCTTTCAATGCGACTTATTGGAATGGTTGGGGAATATATATTAAACTTTCATTGTTGCTAAAGAATGTCTCCAATTGTCGTATTTTTTGAGTTTGGACGGCCTGGGCCTGAAACTTCCAGAGGAAGTGAAACTTTCAGGAATTAAAGTTAATCATTTAGGTTGAATGAACATTTAATTTTAAATGTGCGATTCTGCTTAACATTTTTACATTTTTGCAATTGAACTCAGTTGTCGTTGCGAAGTCCGTTAAAAGCCGCTCAATTCTAATCCGTACAGCGTTTATAGTTACAAGTTGTTGACCTTTAATTTCTAACTGTGAAATTGGATTGTGGAGCGTATTATTCGTATATGAATGAGTAGTCCTTCCAGAAATTTACTTTGATATTATCTGGACTTTAATGAATGCGAGCTTAGGGTAAAATGTAATTATCGCAACTAATTAGTAGCGCATGGCTCGTAAATATTTCTCGCATTTTCTTTGAGTATTTTGGGGGGATCTTCGCTGGGGTTATTTAATATCCGTTAATTAAGGCTCACTAATTATATGTCAGGTGTTGGCTTATCCTGCGCCGCTCTTCATTACGGGTGATTTAAAGTTCATCCATATTCGTCATTAAGATTCGTCAAATATGGTGTTTAAGATTCGTTTAAGGTTCAGTGAGGTGTAAGTTAATTAATGAGCTTGTGTTACGTAAGTGTAATTATGCAAATTCGTGGCAGCGCTTGTCTGTTGTTTTCTGGATTTTCAGTGTTCATTAAGGGTGGATCTCTGGCAGAACAAGTAAGAACAGAGCCGGGAGATGCCAGGGAGGGAAGAAGGCGCAAATGAGAAGCGCTGGGTGATTAGCAGAGCGATCGCAGAGCGTTAATTGAGCGTGCGTAGTTAGCGCGCCAGGGAAAGAGTTTGCGCGCCCGATGAGAGAGCGTCAGAGACGTCGTTAGGGGGATGGATGTTGCGTCGCAGAGGGGTGGGCTGAAGAGGGAGGGTGCCTACCCGAAAGAGTTAAATGATAGCACGAGAGAAAGAAGAGGAAGAAAAGAGGAAGAAAAGGGGGGGAGGGGGTCAGAAAGGGTTGTATTATAATGAGGTAGGAGGTTACTTCGGGGCGTCGTAAGAACTGATATAGCATTGGTTGGCAATGCGACCCAATCGAGACTTCAAAGTCGTTTTCCTTTATTGATCCACAATTTGAGCTCCGTGTGGAGGAGAAATAAGCTGGTGTTAGGTACTTGAACGCATTTCTCCTTCTTCTGGTACTTTTAGTCAGTTTCTTGGTCTCTGTTTCAAAGGGATTTAATCCCTTTCTCTCCACGTCTCTTATAATACGACAATTGTTCAGTATTAAATCGCTCACGAAATTTGCGCAGGAAGTGTGTCAATGGGGGAGATTGATTGAGTTTTGTAGGCACGAGGTAGACAATTAGCGTTTAAATTTTTTTCTTCTGATTTGGACGTCCCCTCTAGACTGTTTTCCGTAACTTTACGGTGCCCTACCGGGGAAGAGCTAGACCGTGTTAAGAAATAAGAAGCCAATGGTTCTAGCTGCGTATTTCCAAAGTCATCACAATAAAAAAAGTATTGCGACAGAAAAAGAACAACGCAAGAATTTTTCGTACATCTTTGTAATGCATTATCGTTATCTCGTGGACGACGTTGAATTTTCTAAATAGGAGTCAAGTGCAAACCGCTTGTAATTAGACCATGTAAGAATGAATGAAGAATTCCTAACTCTAGAGCGAGGATCGTAGTCGACTCAATGAAAGTACGTGGAGGGTAACGTAATCCTTGTCCAGTTTAACTGTGTATAGCATTAGATAAATACTGATGAACCAGTTACTTGGTTGTATTATGGTTTGCGGCTGGCTGTAACTAATATGGACTGGTCCAAATTTAGAACTGGTCCAAATTAAGCCAAGCAATACCAAACTCAAGAATTGGGTATTACTTGGCTTTCCAGTTGCTTTGATCTCAGCATTTCTATTCATAGTACTGACAGTGAGATACAGCAAAAATGCTTGGCGGGTACAATAGTGCTCTACTAGCGTGTTTTTATGCGAATTTGCTTTGTCACAAATTTAGAAAGTATTCTTAATCCTGTTAATCAAATGTTTGCTTATAACGTTTACATTCCAAGCTCATAAATTAATCCAAAGGCTAATCCGAGTTTCTAAACAACAGTCAGTCTCTGGCGTATGTTACAGCGTCACATAGGCTTATTCAGTTACTATAGCTCAAAAAAATGCAAAAGTCTAAGTTGCGCCACGAATAAGCAAAAACGAAAAGACGTTTAATATAAGCTTGTATTCGTAATAACACGAACTTAAATTACAATAATGAGAAGCAGATATACATGTTCACTAATTTATGCGTCGGCTTTTGGGGTGATTTGAACGTGGAGCCAACTTTGTGCAGGATCGAACAAGAGCGTTCCAACTCTCTTTCAACGCACAAGAGCGAACGCGCCGCAGAAATCACCAACACCGCGCGGCACAGGCGTGTTCCAGGGAGGGAAACGTAAACAAATAGCAAGCACAGAGTACAGTTCAGCCGTCGCTGGAAAAGGCATCTGGTTTAATACCCTAACCTTGTATGTTTGTGTTTCCTTGCAATTCCTTCATTGCTTAAGTGCTTGTCTCCGAACTTGCATAAATAGCAAGTGTTACAGACGCAATTGGAGTTAGTTGTGGGTTAATTCTAGAGAAGTTTTCGAATTGTAGCTTCGCCAGCTATTGCACGCCCGTACGCTGGATCACTTTAGCAGTAGCTTTGAGCATTCTGCAAACTGTAGTGTGTTTGTGGCACATAATTTTTATTTGAAACTAGAACGAAAAATTTCTAGTGGAAAGAAGATGAGAGCAAACGTCTGTCAGACGACTGTAGAAGTTATTGACCTACAAAGTTGAATGAAATCAAAAAGCGAGCGGAAGCGATTTGACGTAAAGTTGTAATTTGTTGCTCAATTTTAGATTGTCGTATCCCACAGCAAAGGAAGCTCTAATAACAAAGGAAGAGCCCAAACGCACTGGATTGAAACAATAACTGTATTTAATACAAGCCTATCATCTGAAATTATAGACAAATTCTGTTTCTTAGCTTTATCCCAAACCGCACAATTTTTATTACCAACACGAGACTTTCCACTTTGGGGAAAGATACCACTGTCTTGAAAGAAACTAATTTAGTAAGACAGTGATGCCCGACCTAACCTTTACTGCGTCGCCCAAATGTCCTTATGAGAACACATTTTACTTTCTGACTTCAAATTTTGCCGATATTTGCAGCAAGGATAACCTCCTAAAATGAAAACACTTTCGATTGAGAAAAACGGGATAGAATTATTCACAGGAAGAAAAATAAGTAAATAGAATTGTAAATGAAAAGAAAGCTTTGTAATGCCTATATTTAATCGTTCTTAATCTCACGGCCGTTTTGAGTTTCGTGTGTCAAGTTGCTCGCTTTTGCCCTGAGGCGCACGTTTGTATAGCTCGAACGGGAAAGCCTTGGCCACAAATTTATGACTAGCTAAGCTTACCAAATGAACGGTTGCGTCGAGGTCTCAGTTTATACTTATCTCACCTATCAATACTTCTTATTCTTCCTTTTGCTTTGCACGTTCTGTCAGTGAACATTATTTAAGGCGGCGTCGTATCGCACAACCCCAGCGAAGTGCGAGAAGGTGTTGTGCATTTCCTTCTTTTCTCTTCTTTTGTTGGCCAGCTCGTGGAATCTAGAAACTGACCCTTCATTTGCATAATGAATGAACGGGTAAAACCAAAGCGTTCACACCCAGCCACGAGTTCCTAAAACTCGTACACTTCCTTTTCGTAACCTTTTTGTCTTTCCATATCAGCTGTGACGCTTAAATCTTGCAATATGATTCTGTTTCAAATCCGTGGACCCCACATCCTACGTTCTGTGCACCCCAATTACAGGGCTCTGAGGTGTCTGGAGACTAAGAAACCTTTTTTCGCCTTCTTTAGCACTGGAAAACACAAAAGAGACTCATCAAAGGTATTTGGACCCATCAACGGGGTCCGCTCCGTTCCCAGACGGACCAATGTCATACGTGGATGGAAAAGGGAAATAAAGAAATATTAATTTAAAGCAAGAGTAAATTAGTTATTAAGGAGGTACGTTGTACAAGAAAGAATGCAAAAGAATGAAAGGAGATGAAAAGAAGAAATACGCGAAGTGTAAAATCGCATAAAAATTAGAAAGCGGTCCGTTATTGCAACAAAGGTTAGTAAGCGATGCCCTCCGTGTTGGATTTGATGATTATAATGAAAGTAGGCGTCGAACTCGTAACTTTGTTTTCGAGCTTTACATTTTTACAACCTCACGCCGGAGTTTTCGTTCAGTTTAGCAGCACAAAAAGAAGTGGAGTCAAGAATCTGCTTAGAATAATTATCCAATAAAATGTTTCGCAGGTAGAAATGAACGGCCGTTAATTAGCACACGTATCTCGCTAGCTCGAGACTAGAGAACGTTTGAAAGAATCTTTAACAACAGCCACAAAAAAAAGAAAATAGAAGGTGAAACGGTTTAATGTCCTGTGTTGAAAAATTATCGTTTCATCACCTTGTTCTTCCCCCTTTTTCTTTCTTTTTGGGGTCTAAACTCCTTATTGAAGCTTTTCATGACGATAGATAGCCAAAGGATTGCATAGGTCTTGAAAGTATGAGTTGTTAAGAGGGGAGGTGAAGCTATGAATTTCTTAAAGTGCTTCTTTGGCGCCCTACTCATTACAACCAGTTAAAAAGCTGCTCATCTTCTTTTTTTCTTGGTTCACCAAAGGGGAAGGGATGAAGGGATGAGAGAACGAAGATGGGAACTGTCATAAATTGGTGGGCTAATGAGCGCCCGGGACCTTTGAACGCTTTGAGGATAAAAAAAAGGTGCTAATAGTTGTGTTGGTTAATGCATGAGCAAATCTATGCATGCTGTTCCATGCCCGGCAATCAAAATATTAGGAAAAAAGGAACTGGAAACCATAGCGCGGAATTTAAGAAAGGGAGAAAGAATTAAGGAGGAGAGCAAGTAAGGGTATCCCCTGCTCAAGATAATAAGATGATGGCAAGCAAAGCTGTAATGTAATTAAAGCTTAACAAAGATAACGAAACGTTTTTGACTGCTTTTCAATGAAGTCTCCGTCTTGGGGGTTTATTCTCAAGAAATGTTTTCCTAGAGAAAAAGAGGCGAAAACAAGGTTTGTCTTTTTATTGATGCTTCATCAAGCCAGGTAACACGTGAGAAATACTTCCACAGGAAAATGTTTTTAAGGCTTTTGCACCATTTTACTGATTGGGGAAGTGTTTTTGAAGTGAGAAAATTTGCGAGTCGCAGAGGCGTCCAATAAAGTTCTTTTCTAAACCAACGTGATTTCCATTATAGATTGTAACGGAAATTATCGTTTTATAAACAGTGATACGTTTTTTCACAAAATTTCTGATGAGTATTAAATGATTCCATTCAGTAAAGCTTAATTAATACATAATTTTAGCCTTTGAAAAATTTTGCGGGAACGTCTATGTATTTTTAGGAATTTATGTAAATATGGTTTCAAATTTTTTCAACATTTTTGCAATCTTTTAGAAATTTTCTTTTGTGCTCTTCCCATTTGTATTCTAATTAAGAGATGAAATAGTAATCATTAGTCTTTGATTGTAAGTTTATCGTACTATTAACTCCCGAAATGCTTCGCTCTTTTAGCTCGACTCGAGTTCGGGCTTGCGATTCCTCCATCACTTTTTCGTAAAACGGCTCAAAATGTCTCATGAAACATATCAAGCTGTCTAAGGCCTCTTCCCTGTCGACCGAGCTACGACAATGAAGAGCTGTATATAGTAGGCATAATGTCAATTTTTTTTTAAAAAAAGGAGAAGCTACGTATGACCATAGCTTCACAAGAGGCGTCAATGGAAAATCAGTTCTAGTTAACCTGAAATGAATTTAGAAGGCGAAATTTCCTTCCAGATTACGCTTAGTGGGCTATATTCTGACATAATTATCATATTTCGTTCTCATAACAGCAAAATTCCTCATTTACTACAAGTTTGTAACGCGCTAGAGCCGTTATGGGCAATTTTTCTATTACACCTCGTAAGCGTTTCTCTTGTTCCTCAAATTTCACTACGTTACTTGCGCGATTCTTCCTAGCGTTTTCTTTGACATTTTTGTTGCCATTTTGTATGTATCCGGTTGCAATTGTTAATGTATCTTAACTTTTTTTATGTTGCTGGGCAGTTGGTGAATTATTAGAACTGTCAGCCGAAGTTTCATAATGGAACCGGCATAGAAACAAAACAAAGGTGCCAAAAAGTAATGCCAAGTCTGGAAATCGCTCCTTTTCCCATTAAAGGTAAAAGGTAACAACCGGAAGTGTACCCAGGGCGAGTATGAAATTTGTAATTAAAGCTTCGGGTGGTTATGATTAGCCTTGTGGCATGGTTAATAACCGCTTTTCTCCCCTTTTTCTTTTGTCTTTTTCGGTTCACACCGTGGAGAAACCTACAGGTGGGAAAATTTAGGACTACGGAAAACGTTTTTTGATGACAAATGAACCCGAGAACCCTGAAGGGAAGGCGAAAGAATACGAAAAGTGAGGAAGAAAGTGCGAAATTGCTCATGTGTGCAACATATGAGTTGTGGTTTTCGAGGGGGAAAAAATGGAAGCGGTAACTGAACAATGAAATTTTTGGCTGCTTTGCAGTTTCCGAATTCCGATTCTCACAGTTTTATACGTTATTCATCAGATTTCACAAGCGTACCAAACTAATATTGCAATACGTTGCTTGTCTGGACACCCCTGTACTACGACAAACAGTCGTAAATTAGATAAAGTTGACCATATGTATTGCACTTTACTCATAATTAGCTTTAACACGTGAAAAATAAACGTTTTAATAGTATTCACGTAACGATCAACGTCTAAATATTGGATGGGTCAGTAAGCCCGTGCCGATTTTTGCCCAAAGTTTGAAAACGGATTTCTCTGTACGTAACGAATTTTTTTAAAAAAATTACAAATGTTTCGTTAGATCATAGCTCAACGATTGGGTAGATCAAAGATTCCCGTCCCCAAGAACGTCTTCTATTTCTGTGCAAAAAACAGATCGAGGTGCTTTTTATGGCCTCCAGATTTGCGAAATTTTTCCGTGAAGATAATTTGAAAGAGAGCGAAAAAGAAAGTAGTCTGATGAAGTAATGTCGGTACTCTAAGGAGAATGCTGTTAGAACATCCCAGGAAAATTGCAACAGTTTTGTCAGGTATGCTAAGCGTGTCGCTGGGTGTTATCGTGGTGAAAGGTTACGGCTCTTCTGTTGGCCAATTGAAGGCGCTTTTGAGCAATGGCATCCTTCAAATTTCCCGGTTCCTCGTAATATTTGTCGGCAATGATGTTTTGACTTCCTAGGAGTAGCTCATTTTTAACCACTTCTTTAAAATCCCACCAGAAACACCGCATCACATACTTCCGGCGGACCCCATCGTTAGAGACGGTTTCTGGACATATATCCCTTAATCCCCGAGATTTTTTTTACGTTATTGTAGACAATCTGTGTTTAACCTCCTATAAAAATCTTCTTCAAGAAAGGATGCTCGTTGTTTTTATTCAGCAATAGATCGCACGCGTCCACGCGCTGCTCCAGGTCCTGTCGCTCAGGCCGTGCGGGAGCCGCTCGTCCGCTCTTTTCACGTATCCAGCGGATTTCGAGTGGTTCACAACGCTTTCTTGAGATAAACCAAAAATCCTGTATCTCCTGAATTGTCAGATATTTCGTTACGCCTATCAAAGTCGTTATTTTGTCCGTATCGACCTCTTTAAGGCGACCCGGTCGGTCACCCAATTTGACGCAAAAAATTTCCCTTTGAAACAGCTAACACCGCTCCCAAAGCATACGTTCTTATAGGACATCAGGACCGTAGACTGCATAATATTTTTTAGTAATTTCCCAAGCATTGAGTCCTTCGTGAAAATTATAACGCAAAATACTGCAATAATTTTCAGTGGTATTGTTCGTCTTTCAGCTTTGGATGAAAACTGTGTTTTCAAGGCAAGAATTACCAAAGTTGGCAAACGTGTCACTAAGAGATCCTTTTTGCTAGTTTGCGAAAAAAAAATTTTGCACACAGAGAAATCTAGGGCTATCTAAATGCGAAAGTGGTCGAAAAGCTGCACGGGCTTACTGACCAACCCAATACATTGAAGCCACAGTGAAAACTTGCGTTGCGCTAGCTGCATGTCTATACGAGCGAACGTTCCAGTTTACTCACGAATTGCGACGTTATACGTTATGTAAAGAATTAAAGAACTTATGCGTAATGTAAGTTCATATCGCCTAATGTACACGTACCTTACGATTAAAGATGTACACCAATTTTTATACTTTAGCTTGTTATCCAACACTTTCATTTCCTATTGTTTTTTATTTCTTCTTCAGCTATTTTATTTTTTCATTTTAAACTTGTTTATATGTATTAATATTTGTGTTTATGAAGTATTTTTTTCGTGCGGCAAAATTTAATATTTGATTTAATTTTTTAACAAAATATGTTGCCAAATTAATAATTTATTCTCTTATATATATATATATATATATATAGCTTTAGGAAATATATATATATATATATATATATA
>JAHZNP010001939.1:0-12660 GCA_020615345.1 Triops cancriformis | reverse complement strand
TTTTCATTTATTTTATAGCAAAAGCGCCGAGCTGGACTAAGAGGCGTTGAGGCTGAGAGTGGTGTTCGTAATAGTTTAATCGATGATGGGCGACCTGAACCCGAAAGGGTTTGTTAAGCAGCTGCTTTATAAACGCTTCCTGTAAAGTAAGGTTTCATGGGTTTCATACTATAACATCTTCCAGGTCGAATATGATTTTGCTTGAGAAGATCCTAGAAGTAGACAAGACTTTGCGATATTTATTGGCGGGAAAGTACTTCACAGTTTCCGATAAGGTGACAAACACAAACAAAAAAATGGCGGCAACAATCGAATCTAAATTAGTGTAACAAAGATGGCGGCAACAATGAAGTCTAATCACAGAGTATATACTCTGTGAGTCTAATAGCGTTTTTCCTTGGGAAACCTGGTGCTGCACTTTTCAGCACTGTGTGGGTGCCGCGTGTTTCCTTGGGAAGCCGGCGCGGGTTCTCTGACGCCGGTCGTGTTTCCGTGGGAAGCGAGCACTAGGAAAGTGCAAGAAAGTGGAGGTTTTGCAGCACCGACTTTTTTGGCGGTGCAGGAGGTTGGGTGCAGTTTGTTTACGCGCGAAACATGAATAAGGAAAGCCAACAAGTGCTTACTTATCTTCTTTTAGAAGAAAATGTCATCTTCTAGCCCTAGCAGTGAGAGTGACAATGAAGAAAGAATGCGAGAGTGAATGAAGACAAAATGCTGAAATAAGAAAGTTTCCTCCATGTTTCCTCACAGACAAGCACGGAACCCGCGTGTTTCCTTGGTATGTGTTTTGAACTGCATTCTAGGAACCAACACAGTGCTGTGACTGCACGGTAGGGAAACCTGGAGAATTAGTGCAGCACCTAACCCGCACCCAGTTTTCCCAAGGAAAAACGGTATAAATTAATGTAACAAAGATGGCGGCAACAATGAAATCTAATTAATGTAACAAAGATGGCGGCAACAATGAAATCTAAATTAATGTAACAGATGGCGGCAACAATGAAATCTAAATTAATGTAACAAAGATGGCGGCAACAATGAAATCTTATTTTACGTTCCAACTGTAATTACATTTAAATTAAAGTAGTCATTTAGTTAGTTAAAAGCTTAAGTTACATTGAAAATAAAGTGCAATTTAATTTAAAATAGCTACTAAGCGTGCGCGACTTGGCTGTTCTGGAACCGCTGGACACCGGGGAAAAACGGGATGGTCACTATCACTTTTCACTTCACTATGACATACACCTACGCAAGTTACGTATAATGCGAAGCAAGCGCTCACAACACTGCACCGATATAGTACGAACTATAATTCTTTTATCTCGACGAACAGCTTTCGAAAACAGTACAATTGGAAGCTAATCTCCAAAGCGAAGCGATCAAGGCGCAAAAGTTCGCGAAACACTTCTTTTTTCATCACGCTCAAACACAATCACGCGCGTTGTCAAACGTGGGTCAATAAATGCTGTAAACACTGTAACTGAATGAGAAATGCACAACAGTTAAGATGAAAACATACCATAAAAGTAGGAGCAACGAATTAGACTCCCAGACGGAGGAAAGAACAACAATGAAATGTTTTGTAATCGAGTTATCGAGTAATGTATCGATTGATAATCGAATTGGGCGTCCGCTTGGATGTCACTCTCGCGGCATATGATTGGTTCGTGCAGACTTTTTTTCTCTAGGCCGCTCCCCTTTAACCAATGGGGGCCGTCCTTCTTGCACTTCCTGCTTTGCGGTCCGCTGCATGTTATTAAATACGAAGTTAGCTAAGTCAGTTGCGCCTGCTACCGCTCGTAAGACAAGCAACAAGATCTCTTGGTTCTTGATTTTATAGCGGTATCGAGCTCGTGTATTCCGCAGTGAAACTTTGTGAGTGACACGATTTCGTGAGGACCTTTTTTTGGTTTTCTCTGCGGTGTTACAATGCCAAGAGGACGCACGCCTACGGTGAACGCCGCCGTCAGTTCCCTGGTGACCGCCGTCAGTGCACTTGTGACCGCCATCATTGCACTTGTGACCTCCGTCAGTCCACTTGAGACCGCCGTCAGTTCACTTGTGACCGCCGTTAGTGCACTTGTGACAGCCGTCAGTGCACTTGTGACCGCCATCATTGCACTTGTGACCGCCATCATTGCACTTGTGACCGCCGTCAGTCCACGTGTGACCGACGTCAGTCCACTTGTGACCGACGTCAGTTCACTTGTGACCGCCTTCAGTCCACTTGTGACTGCCGCCAGTACACTTGTGAACGCCGTCGACGCTATGCATTGACGACAGAAAACCCAGCCCTGGATGCCGCCTTGGTTGTAAGTACATTTGGTGATTTAATCGTAGTGTTTATTTTGCTTTCGTTACTTCTATTCTTCGAATGGTGAGCGACTCTGAAGGCTTTGCTCAAAATTCAAGCCTACAACGTTATGGATTGTTTTGTGTTTTTTTGACAAAATTTCAATTTTATTTGACAAAATTTCATTTTTTTGACAAAATTTGGTGGTACTAGGGGAGGATAGGGAGAGGCGTACTCCCAGGGATAGGAAGGGAAAGGGAGCCGTCTCCCTTGTCTCCCACCCCCTCCATTTTGTACACAGAAAAAGAAACAATAATCCCTTGATCGCGTTTCTATTGGGACGTATTTTTTCTCAATGAGCAGTACAGCGATCTTTCGGAAAAAAATTAAACACGTAGTATAAATAAAAAAAATTAAAGCAAATAAAAAACCCAAAAAATTAAAAACAAATAAAAATAAAAAAACAAAATAAAAAACAAAAAATTAAAAACAAATAAAAATACGTAAAAATAGAAAGGAAAGGAAATTTACTACTTTCTTCTAGAGATTTGAAATACCGTTATTTATTCTTTTTTATTTTTTCACCAGCGTGAGCATTCGCTCTTTGCTGGCTTGAAATTTTTAGTAAATGCATTTTGTGTAGGAGCTTTTCAAAATTTATATAATTATTTGTATTTTTGAAATTCTAGTAGCGAAAACCAAGTAAATAAAATAATTAAAACATAAATACGTGTGAACATTCGCTAATAACAAAGAGAATAAATTCTGTTATTTGTATTCTTAAAATTCTAGTAGCGGAAAACATAAAGATAAATAAAATTAATAAAAATACGTAAAAAAAAGAAATACGTGTGAGCATTCGCTCTTTACTGGCTTGGAATTTTTGGTAAATGCATTTTGTGAGTAGGGGCTTTTCACAATAGTTATTTATTCTGTTATTTAGATTCTTGAAATTCTAGTAGCGAAAAGAGACATAATAGTAGATAAAAAACACGTAAAAAATAAAGTACGTAAAGAAAGAAGTGAAATTATATGTAATATCATTTCTTTCCTCCGCCAGAGACCTGTCCACTGACATTACGCCAGGCTCACAATGCAAAATGGGCCATTCGCTCTGTTTCCGACGGCATTCGCTTTTTTAAAACTGGACGACAGACGGAAGCGTTTCGGTGCCTTAATAAGGCCTTGTCTATTGACCCGCAAAACGTCGAGGGCCTTGCACAGGGAAAGATAAAAACCGGGAATCAGGAAGCAAAAAGGATGGTCGGTCCAAAGTAAGTTTCCAGGCTCATGTGTCAAGTATCGGAGTCATACTTTATATTTTCTTAGGAAACGCAGCCGCCAGGGGGTCGAGTGGTTCTGATTTTGACAAGAGTCCGGGTGGTTTTTAGTTTATAGAGAAACGCAACAAGAAAGACCATTTTCGTTTGTTGAAATCCATTTTGCAGAAACAAGTATTTGTGCGTTTGAAAGTCTTGCAGTCGTGACCCATCCTTGTCGCCTTTTAGCAAGAGAATGGCGCGACAGATTCCTCTGGTTAGAAGATATCTGCGTTCCCCTCGTGATCACAAAGAGCACCAGAACTTCAAAACAGAACAACAAGTACAGCTTAGTTATGGATTGTGCTGTCCAAACTTGTCGAAACTTCATTAATTTATGCATGTTTAAATTTCACAGAGCTGTACAGGCAAGTGTGGCAGCGGTTAAACAGGATTCTGCGGCGAAGATTATGGGTCACGAAGGTGAACGCCATGAAATCGAGCTCGTTCCACACTTTCAAGATCATTTCGCATTTGTTGACGCAGGAAGATATTCTGGTTGATCCGTTCCGTGTCCTGCGTTGCGACACCAACGTGTTCAGGTAGGAAAAAAGCTAGTATTCCATCAGTAAATGTAATTATTTTATTAAATAGTGCTTATTAAGTATTATTTCAGTTCTAAAGCTATTTTATAAATCCCCTAGGTGGGAAAGGCAATGAAGTAGCACCGACATTTCGTACACAGAAAAAGAAACAATAATCCCTTGATCTCGTTTCTATTGGGACGTATTTTTTCTCAATGAGCAGTGCAGCGATCTTTCAGAAAAAAATTAAACACGTAATATAAATAAAAAAATAAAAGCAAAAAAAAACATAAAAACAAAATAAATAACAAAATTAAAAACGAAAAATAAAAAACAAATAAAAAATAAACAAAAATACTTAAAAATAGAAAGGAAAGGAAATTTACTACTTTCTTCTAGAGATTTGAAATATCGTTATTTATTTATTTTCATCAGCGTGAGCATGCGCTCTTTGCTGGCTTGAAATTTTTAGTAAATGCATTTTGTGTAGGGGCTTTTCACAATAGTTATTTATTCTGTTATTTATATTCTTGATATCTAGTAGCGAAAACAAATATAATAGTAGATAAAAATACGTAAAAAATAAAGTACGTAAAGAAAGAAGTGAAATTATATGTAATATAATTTCTTTCCTCCGCAAGAGACCTGTCCACCGGCATTACGTCAGGCTCACAATGCAAAATGGGCGATTCGCTCCGTTTCCGACGGCATTCGCTTGTTTAAAGCTGGACGACAGACGGAAGCGTTTCGGTGCCTTAATAAGGCCTTGTCTATTGACCCGCAAAACGTCGAGGGCCTTGCACAGGGAAAGATAAAATCCGTGAATCACGGAAAAAAAGGATGGTCGCTCCGAAGTAAGTTTTTAGGCTCATGTTTCAAGTATTGAAATCATACTTTATATTTTTTTTTTTTTAGGAAACGCAGTCGCCGGGGGTCGAGTGGTTCTTATTTTGACAAGAGTCCGGGTGGTTTTTCGTCCAGTGGTCTTGGCTTCCCAGGGCGTTCCTGCAGCTGTGTTGGCTGTAGACACGCCTCCTCGCTCCCCCTGCATCCCTGCGCCTCTGAGGGCACGCCGTCAGGGTGGGTCTCTTGGCCTACTTGGTGGGTCTCTTTGAAGACACCAACTTGTGCGCTATCCATGCTAAGCGCGTGACCATAATGCCCAAAGACATCCAATTGGCCCGTCGTATCCGTGGCGAGCGTGAATAAGATCTCAGATCGGCACGGTGGCAGCAACCCAACGGCCCTTTTTAGGGCCAACATTTTCTTTTTGCAAAGTTGAAATGCGAACCGGCTTGATTTGTTGCCATTTAACTAGATCACTTAGCCCGACTGTTGGCCACACAGTATAAAGGCAGTACGGATCTTTTCCTAGGAAAAGGTCCTCGGTCTTATGGGAAAGTAGGGCCGAAGCTCTACAGAAGGAACCCCGACGAGAGGCTCGCCATTCGGGTTAAAACTTTCAAAAAAAAGACGTGGTGGCCCTGAAAAGGGCCTTTGGAGAGGCGAGGAACGCCAAGAACCGCTAGCACAACTTTAGGGCTTCTTTTCCGTTTTCTTGGACAAGAGCACGACTTGAATGTTGGGCAGCACACCACCTTGGGCAATGGTGACGCCAGAGAGGAGTTTGTTCAATTCCACGTCTTACAGATTGCCAGCTGCAAATGACGGGGGATGATACGGGTCACTTTGTATCACAAGCAGCGTTGCCGGCCAACTCGAGGACTTCAGCAGCCATGCAGAGGCGTAACGAGGGTAAACGGCGCCCAGAGCAAAGAGAAAATCAGCGCTCCCCCCACCACCACCACCCCGCCCCGCCCTTTTACGCTAACTTTGTCATGTATTGCGACAGTCAAATTTCTTTAAGTGACACCGATTAAAAAGTATAAAGTACTACAAATATTTTACCAAGTTGTATTTTAGGTAAATTCTCATGTTTTTAGTACATATCACTTTAAAACAGCTCACTTGATATAATTTTTTCCCAGATATTTTTGGTAGGATGTTCGTAACTGCGCGAGAATTGGCAACAGGATTCTTACGATTGTACAAGAGTAAAATATAATAAAATCCAATTAATAATTTGCAATTAAAAAATATAAAACATGGGGGGCAGAGGCGTAGCAAGTAGTAGTCCCCCCCACCCCCCACCCCTTTTATGCGTCGCATATTAAAAAAAAAACACGTGAGTAAAAAACAAATACCAAAATTCTGTTTGCTATAAAGATGTACGCAATAAGACCCCATAGCTTGAAAAGCTTTCAGCTACGAAATTGGAGATTCTTACAAAAATACTTTTAGGTTATTCTCGATGATAGACTGATAGTATATGGTTGCATTTTATACTGATGACAAATCCGGAATGTTTTTCCAGAAAAATGAAGTTTCTCTAGAAGCCGGGATCGTAATTACAATTATTACAAAAGATGAGTGTAGCGAGCCGTCGGGTAGCCTACGCCTGTCTCTGCAACTTAGCCGGACTAAACCCTGCTTGCTTCGGCTTATGCAAATTCCGTACGTCGGGCTGTCCCACTTTCTTTATTCCCAGTGTGACATTCACAGGGACAGGCCTTTTGCAAATCTACCTTCAATTACAATACCACCTTTATTACTGGAAAGTTGCATATAGTTTTAAAGTCTCAGTTTTAGTAAATTAGGGAGTATTTATATGAAACGTTTGTGGCTTGTTTTTGACATTTTAAGTTCTATTTTCATTGGAATAATTAGTACTACTGCAAAGTTTATGCCATAAAATGCAGGACAAAATCTCAGTCTTTCTGAGGGTCATCACGTAGACGAGAAAATAAGTAGAACGATTGTTTTCTTCCAATGCATGTTCTTTGTAAATGCAGCACAATACAAATACTTTTAAAAACAATATTTCTAAGAAACTGTTGGGTTAGCTTCTCTCCTTTTACCAATTTGGTACCAAAACTGTTTGGGTATGTTCATGGAAAGGGCGAATGCAAGACGAATCTAGTTTGATTTGGAAATAAATATTTTATTATTAAAACAATTATAATTGTATTGAAAACGCAGCCACCTTTGATGTTTCGAAAAGCATCTTTCCTTTATTTGGAAGGAAATATTCACCTGAAAATGTTCGAGTCGTAATAATTAAACAAGCCTTTTTTTAAATGTATTTAAAATTTTATTCAATGAAAAATACCCTCTTGTAAACAAAATCACGTGATTTCCCTCGACCAGTGCTGGGACCGTGACGTTACCTAGCAACTATGTCCCTTTCTGAGCTAAACTGTTTTAACCACAGAGGTATACAGAGAGAGCATTCAGCCTCTTCCTTATGGACCTTTTGTGGCCAGTTTCGAACGCCCCAGGCTAGTCCCAAGAGAGGAAGGGGTGGGCGAATACTGCTGACCAACGCCTTTCTCGCAGCGGGAAACCTGAAAATTTGATTCTGTACGCTGGACCAGTGTTGACCCCCTTTTTCCAGCCAATCAGCTTCTCGGCTCCACTTTTCAACTCCTCCTTTTCCATTCTTTTCTTGGCCACAACTTTTTAACACGGGATGCTCTCTCTGTATACCTCTGTGGTTTTAACTAAATCTTAACCGTGGGCGGCCCGATTTGCTAAACTGTATTTAACCTTGAGCTGAGACAAGGCTGCTTTTTTAACCCGAAAAGCGCTTCAGTTCGACAATTACTTTTACGGCCGTCAGAGGCCGTGGATCTTTCATTCTCCGAAGAAAATCGATCCGATCCGATCAATTACACAACAGCACCGGATCGGAACGGATCCGAACGGATCAGCACCGGACCGGATCGGATCTGGATCTTTTTCAAAAGATACGGAACACTGACCTCAACAAGGACCATTCAAAAAGTAGCTGACGTCACGGACCCATACGATGTATAGGCACGCGACTTTGTATACAACATGGAAGGTATTTTTCATTGAATTAAATTTTAAATACATTTTTAAAAATTCCTGAAACACGTGTTCGTGTGTGGAGTAGTCAGTCAAACAGTTTAGTTGTCAAAAAGCCTTTTGATCTATCCGACGTCAAAATTTTCAGACTATTACCACTTGTAGTGTGCGGCAACTTTTACCAAAAATTTAATTTGTTTCTGAAACACCTTATCATGAATTTTAGCTACTGCTATTGTCTAAAGTAGGGTTATGTTTTTGTGTATGTATTTTTCACCAGCGTGAGCATTCGCTCTTTGCTGTGGGTTAGGTTTGGTAGCGAAGTAACGTCGGAACTTCACTATGTTTTTAAAATGTTGGTAGAAACCCTTTTAAGTTTTTCCATGCTTAAATGTCGTGAGTGCGTTAAAAATGTATTAGAGTTTAGTTAGGGAGTGCATTTTTTGGACATTTTGGCAGTCTCCTATGTTCGCCATTATAAAATAAAAATTTCGATGTGGGGGTGTAAGACTCTCTACCCCTCCCCGCCCCTTGGGTACGGTCTTGGCCTCTAGGTATGAAGGATAGTGTCATACCATACGCAAGAGTACCGTTGTAGTTTTTTAAAAACGAGAGTCTTTTCCAATTAGGAAGAAAATTTGGATGCGACTTCCTTAGAAGTGGCTCCTGCGCCTGAGGACGATTTCCAACGCAGGAGATTTACCATGAGAAAAATTCGCTCTAAAACTTCTTGAACTAACAATTCTTTTTGTCTTCTGCGTTTCTTACTTTTAGTTTGCGAAAGTTACAGTAAGGAATAGCTCCAACTAATTCCGAAAAAAAATCGTGACTTTTTATTTTCTGTAGCCCAAAAAGTATTTTCAACAAGGTTGTCGCAAATACACCTTAAGAACTCAATTAATAAAATGTTTGATTAATTAAGTATCTGTCTTCGGTGTCCAACTGACTTATTTAGTTCACTAATACGTAAGCACGCATAGATCTTTTCACAATAGTATGAAGCGACCTCATCTTATGCTATTAGCGAACCAAACATTGTTTCCGGCGACTTATCTATTGGTCAGTGTCGTTAATAACTGGAGTCAAAGCGGTAGGCCACGGCTTTTATTCCATCACCATCACTTTTCAAATTTTCATTTTTTTGCTCTTGCTGTCGTGTTCACTACCTGTATTTACAGGAAGGGTCACCATTTATACTCAGCCTGGGTCATTAGGTCCCTCCCATGTCAGGTCAGGCCAAACATACATATATACATACACCACTTGCAATGATTATCTTCATGCAGTGAATACGTTTTGCTATGTAATAATATTTTTCCGACATTGAACAATGGTTATATAGCGATACTTTTTGGAGAAGCGGAGGATGAATGTTGAAGGAATTGTACGCTCTCTACCAAAGCGATACGTGAAATCACGGATATATTAGCCGCGAATAAAAAAAGCAATAACAGGTTTTTGCGCGGGAATAGGAACCTGGCGCGAAGTTTAGTACTGTTTAATTTATCGCTGAAGCTCAACCAACGATTTTTGAGTGCTTCCAATTAGTTCAAATGCTTAGAATCTGCAGATCACGTACGTAAATGATAGTTAGCTGGAAATTTTCAAAAGCTGCAGTCCGCGATCGTTGTCTTTCAGTTCGGCGAACACTGGGGAATTTTGATAGGGTTGGACGCATCTGAGCTTAGATATAGAACTGGATCTCTCACCAGGTGTCATTAAGTGGGCTCTGTGAGGCACATCCCTTGCAAAAAATTAAACGAATACATTGTTAGTCAAAATGTAAATTCAATCATAAAGGCGGACGATTTTTCGAAGCAATTGTCTAAGGCTGCGGTCCCACTAGCCGAATAACCATGGTTATTATAACCTTTTCTTTGGAAACTGCTGTCCCAGGAATAGGAAAAGTGAGAGATTTCAAAGGAAAAGGTTATAAAAACCATGGTTATTCGGCTAGTGGGACCGCAGCCTAAGTATTATTGAGACAACCATCGTTTTACACCTTATCCATTTCACTTTTTATTTTACGACTGCAGGATAAAAGTCAAGACGTTTTTTAAAAGTTGTTTTATTCTCTTACTCTCACTCAAGCATACACAATACGCTTCTTCCACCCCATCCCCAAAGACAAAATAAGAACTTCCGAGAGCAAAGCTTAACAATTTAATTCTCCTTCTCTTCCTTTTTTGAACCCTTTTCTTTCTTTTGGGCCAAAACGGCGTCATATTTGGATTTGCTGGAGAGCCACAGCATAAGAGGAATGCCCAAGGAAGGCAGAGTCATAACGGCAAAAGCAATCCAGTCCAACTGAAAAATTAATTAATTCATATAAAGTTTCCAATCTCCGCAAAGTGTTGCATTAATACCATATGCGCGGAGAATTTTTTGTCGAATTCCCTGAAAGGCACAATGGCTCCCTGACCAGGTTCGCTGGAGTATCCGATCTGAGGTTCGGACGCATCTTCAGAGGGAAGGTAGGACACTTCGGCAGCGGTGAAATTGAAGTAACCGTATTTCAAGGGGCGAACAACCGTAACGTGAGTAACATTTGCACCAGGCGGAATGCGATCAATGGAAACTTTTGCATTGCCACCAACAACGGCAAAATCTTCAGGTAAGAAACCGTTATCTTGGAGCTGAACGTTTAAGGCAGCACTGGTACCAACATTGAAAACGGAATACCTTGAAACAAATATGGAAGATAGTAATTAGTGTACAGTTTTCTACGGTAAAGAATATTTACTTGATCACTACGTCCATTCCTTCGACCAAGTACTTGTTGAGGATTTGCTTCGAAAGCAAAAGGCGCGCTGCGCCTTCTTCATCGGCACCGGAGCAAATTGGCAAAGCCAAGGCCAATGTGGCCAATAAAAGGTACCAGCACCGTTCCATTCTAAATGAATACCCATGGCAAATTAATAATTGCATTAAACACGTGACATACACGAGATTATATTTTAAGTTATAAGTAGTTTAGCGTATGCTACAAAATGAAACACTGATGGAACATACTGAAACGCGATATAAAACTTTTTAAGCTAATAAGTCAAACCATGGGTAAAAAAGCTTCACGTCTTACTTTTGTCGAAAGAAGCGTATGTTCTGCAAAATTAAGTTCGAAAAAGAGATCTTCCGACTGCAAAACTACACTTGTCTTGATAGAGAAGACAGTGGCGACCCAACTGGGAAAAGGCGTGAACTGAGCCACGTCATGGCTATTGCTATGACACCTGTCGCCGACTTAATGTACCGTACCAGTAAAACGAAGGTTCGTCGAAGGCATTCGATTGCGTCCGTTTCATTCAAAGGGCATACTTAAAACCGTCAGCCAATAATTTAAGTAGTCACAAAAACCGTCTTCTCTTATTATTGTTGTAAACTGGAATCTGTAATAAGTAAATTTACGCTGCGCTAATAATAGTATGCACATTCTTAGTAATCTGTACGTTCAGTATTATGTGAGTTTGTCGTTAGTCTACGCATAAAGAAAAAACTCGAGATAGTGCGCATGCAAGAAAAAAAATTATAGAAGAAAATAACTCGGCTTACACGACGCCCTTTGAAAGCAACCATTACGATGGCAGTGAGGCGATAAATTCGAAATTTCTAAATTGGCTAGAACGGCATAGGAAAACGTAATCGATAGCTAACTTAGCAACGTTCAATGCACAAAGCAAGAGCTATTTGCTATTCAGATCCACGTAAGTGTATTATGATTCCAAGATTTCCAAACCCCAGTCTCACGAAGTTCCCCGTTATTGATTGCGGTTTGATACGAAAGACTATTTGCCCTCCGGAGACAGCGAGCAACGGAAGAGACATCCTAATCTCACCTAATTTGGTTATTAGCATTCGCTATTGTAAACTCGTGACGAGTAACCTCAAGTATTCAAATTTTAGTGAATTAATGTCTCGGCTCGAGAATTTTTTTTCCGGAAACTTCACACTGCGAAGTCATCGTGAATTTCTCGTAGCCGCACGGTTAGTTGAAAACTCTACCATGAGATAACCGTGACAACTGAAAGATGCAACACATTCTCCGCTGAAAATTGACACTGTGTGTGATATCTGTACCGTCCGCGCCAAATTGACACATTGGAGTCAATCTGAAAGCTTGCCGCTTCATCCGCTTGGGAGCGGTATGGACTGACAAATCACGTGACTTTATTTACAATATGGAGTCGATTTAGTACTGAATTTTAAATACATTTTTTAACAAATTAAAACGGCCTCTTTATTTATTATGACCCGAAAAAATTTCAGGTAGAATATTTCCTTCCAGTTAAAGGAAAGATGCTTTTCAAAACGTCGAAGGTGGCTGCGGTTTGTATACAATTATAATTGTTCTATTAATAATATATTTTATTTATTTCCAAATCAAACTAGATTCCTCGTGCATTCATCCTTTGCAAGAACCCACCTAAACAGTTTTGGTTTCAAATTGGTAAAGGGAGAGAAGCTAATCCAACAGGTTCAGATCCAACAGATTATAATTGTTCTATTAATAATATTGTTTATTTATTTCCAAATCAAACTAGATTCTTCTTGCATTCGTCCTTTGCACGAACACACCCATACAGTTTTGGTCCCAAATTGGTAAAGGGAGAGAAGCCAACCCAGCAGTTTCTTTGAAATA
>JAHZNP010001938.1:0-12683 GCA_020615345.1 Triops cancriformis | reverse complement strand
CTGCTGTTCTGCCTATAATTTCTACGTCGTCAAAAAGCTGTTGTAGGGTAGCATGTCCTCCTACTCCTAAAAATGGTGTAATAGCTTTCAAAAGCTCAGCATTAGAAAAAGGTGAAACGGGACAGCTTGGTTGGTGCGCTGCCGTAGAGACTTGACTGTTAGCTGGAGTGGTATTTTTAAGTTCTAATGCCTGATGGCTCTGGAGAGTCGCCATTTTTAATATTAAGCAAAATTGACTTACGGTTTACGAAGTTTCCGTGGGTGAAATACGTAATCGGAGTGCGTGTGGAGTTCAACACCGCTGCCACCACTTGTAAACTTATATTTTGGGTTAAAGATTTAAGTGACTCTGAAGACAAGTTTACTGTTAAAGATCTTTAGCGTTTATTAACGTTCTGTACAGAGTAGCAATGGTACAGTAATTGCTGCGGTTGGAACGCGGCCGCTGATCTCCTTCGGTCTGCTCGGGTCGGCCGCTTTTGTACATAATTATTGCTGACTCGGCCTTCTTCATTTGCTGTTGATGTTCCGGTTATGTTCAATATTGTAGAGCCAAGCAGTTCCGTACTGGATGTCATTCCGGTGCGGTCTCAATGCAAAAGTGTCCGGAAGGTGTCTCGGGTTCGGTGCCGCCGCACGCGCTATACCGGGTATCATATTGGAGAGAGAGAGCTTCACATACAGGAGGGTACTCCTGGCACGATTATGCTTCCGCTCTTTCTCACCTTAAGCTAAGAATAGAATTAGTTATATATTTGTATACGTTAGTTATCTAGTCTAAATTCGCCTTGTTACATACCACAAACTGGGTTCCAAACATGTAATTGGACAACTCCCTCCCACCCACCCTACCCACTCACACACCAGTGTGATGGACAAAATAACAGGCGCCATTATAGAGAACACCACCTGTAACATTGACATTTTTATCTGCTAAATGGTACTCTTCGATTGTCTTCTGTCACCCGCCAGAAAAATCTACTAAACGGCGATACTGCCAAAATTACTAACGTGAACACAAAAACCAGATAACGCCAGGATACCGAGCCACTTCTCTGACTTTTCCGATACTTTGGGAACCTAAATTACGAAAGTTAAATACCGTGGAATACAAACAACGTTTGACAATAGGCTACCGATATTTGACACTAATACCATGTTTCAGAATACGTTATGAATATTGGATGAAGAACACCAAAATTAATATTAGTAAAACTAGGCAAAATTGCCACATTTTTGGCGCGCGTACTCTGATATCACATACAAAATTTTAGTAGCGATTACTAGTTTCAGAAACCGATAATTAATAAAATGGTGGTCTCCGTTTTTAAAGTGGCGTGCCGTCAAAAAAGGGCAGTTCGTTGGGGACTTTTTAAACAGTAATATGCGATATTCGGCTACAAGTCCACTCAAACAAATAGTTATTACTAGCCGCATCACGACAGGGCAACAATCGTAACCCTTTCTGCAGCAGGCACACGGAATGTCAAAATGTTATTGTCACGAAACTTGCGTGTACGGCGAAATGAAACTGGGAAGGTTTTTCAACACAAATGTTTTACGCGTGAATGATAGAATGTCTTTACTGGACTCCTAAATAATTACCGAATATAAATAGCACATACAAATAACCGCAAATTAGAAAACAGAAAACACGAGGTCCACGTAATACAGAGGATCTGCACAAAGCCACCCTTTTCTTTCAGTATGAAGTTCTCGTGAAGAGGCCTGCACTGAAGTCCGAAGGAATATAGTCATGAAAATGTATGACTACACCCCAAACCCACTCACCCACCCACCTGAAACAGAAGCTCAACGTCTTTTTCTTCTTTTTTTGCAAAACTCGCTTACCCCTATTTATGAGACGATCGTCGAATGCGCTTGTAACGGCTTTTGGAGCAAGTGTTCAGTGCCCTTCGAGATACTCTCCGCTACGCTCGCTTTCGCGCAAGTTTCAGCACCCTTACCGTTTGCAAAAGTTTGTGTTCGCTTTATCCAGCTTGAAGAGTGTGACTTCCCGCTAATTAAGTGGCAGATTTGTCTTGGTGCAAGACTTTGGAGTTTTGCTGTTGGCAAGTTTTCGTACAAATATTATTAAATTACTTTTACTAGTTATTTGCTTGTGTATGTTTTAAAGGTTATAAGTTTGCGCTGTGTAACCTGTATGGTTAAGCTTACACTACCTGTTTACGTTTTAAAACCTTTCCTAAGAATCATTTTCAATTCTGCTCAAAATGAATTCCGAGAGACGTAACTTTTTCTGTCACCTTCAAAAGAGAATGTGAGCTATTAGCAAGATGCTTCCAGGGTTACCGCAATATATTATTCAGGCCGCCGACTTCAACAATTACGTGGAGTTTTGTCGGAAAGTACAGGGTGATTTAAATGCGTATTCTTTGCCAGATATTTTGCCAGGTTATGAAGTATTACGTAGTTTGGCGGAAGACAAATCAGCTAGTTTAGTTGCTCCGTCAGGTAGCGTAGCATTTTCTAGCAACGGGAACGGAAATTGTTTCTATAATTCCGCTTCCCTTTTACTGTTCGGCAATGACACTTATGCAACTGAGCTTCGTTGCAGAGTGGCAATAGAGATTGCCACCAACATCGAATTATATTCTGCTCCTGAAGCTGGCTACCTATCATTTGATCAGCTTAGCTTAATGGTACTAACTGATGGGGAGTACTCGAGCAAAAGGGTAAGTTTTAGAGATGCTTTGCCCCTCAATACAGGTACACCTGATGCACTAGAAACCGTAAAATTTTACAGTATGCATCAAGCAATAGACAAAGTTTATGCTTCACAATTTTCCTTCCCCGCCCTAGCTCGGGTTTGTAAAATGGCGGTCGGAGTGTCTATCCAATGCATGAATTCAATCCTGCATTTACTTTCAATCTCTATAAGATATTTAACGCCGTTTTCACTCCAGATTCATTAGTTAGTCCGTCTGTGTTGCGGATTACGTGGACTGGGCAGTATAGTTATCTTAAGAAAGTTCAGGGAGCTTACATTTTTACAGGCAACTGGAGACCGAACCACTTCGTGCCGTTAGTTGACAGGATTGACACACAGTTTCGGGAGTAGGGTCAGGCTTTCGGTTAGATTCTGAGCCAGGGAACAAAATAAGTCATGTCACGCTTAGCGAAAAATAGGTCTCAGCAAAAAAAGCAAGCTCCACTGCTGACGCGACATCATCTTCCGACTCAGATTTTCTCCCAGCTCCGTCGAAGAAGGTTAAAATATAGACAAATAAACAGGAACCTAACATAATGAAGGCTGAAATTTCCACGAAAGGTAAAAGTCGAGCTCATTCTTGCAAAATTTGTGGACGAACTTTCACAAACAATTCTAATTTAACACGGCACGTTAAAGGTTTTCACGCGGAATCAGGGGTAAATAGACCACACTCTTGTCCCAAATGCAACCGAGCTCTTTCGACAGCATTCAATTTAAAAGTTCATATTTCTAAATGCCGCGCTAGGGATGGTGAGAAACAGAATTCTCAAGTCATTGACGGTCAGGTGACCCAAAATAGCAATAGTTTGGACTTTATAGAGGATGTGGAAGAAATTGAATTAGTGGGCTCAGTTTCCCGGAGCGAGGACAGGCAAACGAATACAGTGAGCTTTAAGCTACAGTGCTACCAATGCCAGGCGACTTTTAAAAGGCACGTTAGTTTAACCGAACATATAAGTTATGTTCATAAAGAGGAGGACTGTAAGAAGGCAGACGCATTTTACCAGCTTTTCCGGCTTCGAGCAATGGAAAACTGAAGCTGAGAGAAAGGATATAGTATCTTTTGTTAAACGGAGAGGGACGGGGACACATGCAGTATATGATACTCATACGTATACGTGCAATCGCTCGTACGTGTATTCAAATTGCGCACAGGCGTGTCCTGCCCAGCTTTTATACAGGCACGGGTGTCAAATGACACATGGACTGTTACGGTTGAATATTGCTTTTTTCATACTGAACATGATAGGTTACCTGGCAGGACTCGCATGCACCCTGAGACGAGAGAGCGTATAGGAAAACTTTTTCCGTTAGGCGTCCCTCCAAATAAAATAGTTAATCATGTAAGGGGCGATTTGAACCGCGAGAACATTTGCATCGATAGTTTGCCCACCCCGAAAGATGTACGCAATATAGCACAGCAGTACCAGCCTCTTCAGAGGAAGTCTAGTGATGATAGTACAAGTAAAGGACTCTGAGTAGCAGAGCAGGCTAAAGAGGAGTACAATTCTGTGATTTGTTACAAACCCCAGGGGATTGTAGACCAAGAATCAGGCTTAGAAGAAAATAGCTTAGCGTTAGGTATAATGTTTGAAAGGCAGCAAAGGGCTCTAGAATTATTTTGTAATGAGTTTTTACTAATAGATAGTACTTACAAGCTGGACCAGCACAGTTTCCTTCTGACCACTCTGGTGGTCCTAGATAAAAGTAGAACAGGGTATCCTGTAGCTTTTTTAATCAGCGATAGGGAAAACCAGGGGCGATTATTACAATTATTTCTTTAGGAAGCTCAAAGAAAGGGTAGGAGATATAAAAACGAAAGAATTCATGAGTGACACGGCGGATCAGTTTTGGAACGCCTGGAAATTAGTATTTAACGTGCAACACACCCAACGAAGGGTCTGCCTGTGGCACGTAGATAGGGCTTGGCAAAAAAATCTGGACAAGCTTAGGGGTATGGCCAAATCACCAGACGTAACAGGTAGAATTTAGCACTTACTGCGACATTTAGTTCGTGTTAGGGAACGTAGCGAGTTCGAGAGGAAGTATTCACAGTTCTTGACTTACGTTCAAGAAAATCACCTTGCTTTTCTCAGGTACTTCTTACGCGAGTACGACGAGCGCATTCCAACTTTCGCAGCTTTTAATTTTGGAAACGTGCTTTCAAGAGCTAATATGACGGTGGAGTCTTACCACCCAATTCTTAAACGAGACCATTTAGGAGGTAAATCGAATAGGAGGATTGATGACCTGGTTGCATGTTTAGACAGAGTAGCAAAGGAGAAAGCTTTCGGTCAAGTGATACTTTATACTAGGGGTAAATTGACAAACTGCAACCGGAAGATTCACGAGAGCCACAAGGATTCCTGGAAAATTCCCGACGATTACGTAACAGTTCTAGATAAAAACACTTGGCGTGTGAAGTGCGACACACACGCAGACAGACATTATACTGTCGTTGGATTTTCAGAGGAGCCTTGCACATCCATTGACTGCTTTACAAGATGCGGATTGTGCGGAGCCTGCAGCGATAATTTTTCGTGCGAATGCGACGACTTGTGCTTCAAAAAGTTGGTCTGGAAGCACATCCACAAAATACTTCCTCCTTTAACTGATAAGTACAGACACTCCCACGTTAAAGGAATACTTTCTCCAGAACACGGCGAGGGACATGGGCGTGTCATAGTAGATGCTGTTTTGCCATAGAAGGTGGAGTGTACGAGCGCTTTGCTAGAAAAAGCTTTAGGCCTTTATGCCGATGTAGGTAAGATTCTTCAGGATAACTTGAGTAGGGAACAGCTTTTGGATATTATTAAGGATATGAAATCAGCTACAACTAGAGGCAAACAGGATTTTGAAAAGGATTTAAATACATCATTCCAGAAAACTCATTCTTTAGCCCCCAATGCAGTAGTTAAACCCCAGTTCAGAGGCTTCTTTTCCACTCGCAAAAAATATCAAAGATCAAAACGTGACTTCTACCCTAGCCAAGAAGACGACGCTAATGAAGTTCTGGATGCCGTTGTTCCTCAATTCTGTGCCATGTGCCACAAAATTAGTACAGCTAATGATCTCGCAGCGACTCGATGAATTCAGTGCGACACGTTCCAACTGGTTTCATGAAATTTGTGTACCGGGCTTAGTTGAGGCAGGTCTGACAGGAGAGGAACTAGACGCTTTATCTTACAACTGTGAATATTGCGAGCTTTAGATTTTACGGCTTTAGGCGTGGTAAGCAGACGCTCTTATAAATTGCTTCCGGTTATTAACTAGTATTCTGGTTTTGCATGTAAGTAGTAAGTAGCATTCTGGTTTGCATGTAAGTAGTAAGTAGTATTCTGGTTTGCATGTAATTAGTAAGTAGTACTCTGGTTTGCATGTAAGTAGTTCCCTAGTTCGGATGAATGTTTGTAGTGAAATTGGAAGCTACTTAGTTAGATTGCTTGCATGCCAACCGGGTTCCTGATGAACCCACTTTTTGTGGCATGATCCGTGATGCTGCGTAACATTTACACCTGCATCCGGATTTATGCTTCAATTGAGTGTGGTTTGCTATCTCAATCGTGAAACGAACAATGCAGTGATACTTTGGACATGCTCTTGTGGGCATAATCTTATAATTGCCGTGATGATAAAAAACTAACGCTTATCATGTAATAATAAAATAAAGAAGTCACGATCTTTCCCTTTCAAGAGATCGATTAAGAGATATTCTTAATTTAGCACAAACAACCAGTGCTGATAGTACCTCGTGCTTTTTAAGAAAATGTTTAATGGAGCAAGTTCAGCGCACTTTTCTACGTACAAATCGTATTGATTTTCCAGCATAAACATTTCCTCGCTTTCCCCCTCAATACAAAGTGCAAGCGGTGTCCACCGTACGTTCGTAACTTATTAAATGAACTGTAGCTGTTCTATAAGCCCGTGAGCCAGTAAAAGCTTGGGCCTACACTGGTGAAGATTAATAAAACAGTGACGCATAATACATTTTGGTGCGTCTGTAACCTTTGCTCTATTTAAATGAAACACATATTCTAAATTTTATTTTGCTGTGTGAACGAAACCACGTTAGGAAGTTTGATGACTAGTCTGTATGCTAACATAAAACAGAGCTCAACTTGTGGCAACAGAAATGACGTTGTTTTAAGGTATGTCATAGCGACAAGGAAGTACGCAGATACATAATTAGCTTAGGAATACGTTTATTTGACTTGCAACAGCCCGTACCATAGGAACGCATAATTACGCTGTAAAAAATAACACGAAAGTAACTTACACGAAACGCGCGATTACTTTTCCACGGAACAGGAAAACGTCGCATGACAGCAAGGTGGAGGAAGCGTACCGCAAGAACGTGGAGCAAACGTCGGGAATCAACTGCAACAACATCGAGCAAACGTTCCGAACCAGGACATTTACTACCCCAACTGGATACCAGAAAACTGAAACGCAAATGTAAAACACATAATAGCTTAATCAAATACGTAAATAATCTTAAAAGACTGAAAATGTAAATGAGAAAGTTAAAAATAATTTCACAAAACACGCGCACACACCATCAACCAGATTCCAAGCTCAACTGAGATGCAGAAGCGTTGTTCCCTTCGTTTGTGACTCTTGGGGAATGACTGTGCGACCCTCTGTCTGTAGCTGCCTGCAAGCTTATTTTACGTCCGATCCTGAACGCTACAATTAGTAGCAGCTTCATAATCGTCACACTATTGAACTATGCAACATTCTTCAACTCCAACTTCGCTGATGGCAATCTAAAAACAACAAAGATTAGTTTATAAAGTATCAAATCAACTAAAAGTTACCTTAATTAAAAATTACCTAATTAATTAAAAATTTACCTAATAAATTAAAAATTACCTAATTAAGGTTTTCACCGTCGGCACCGAACAATCCCAAAAATAATAATAATAACGAATGAGTAAAGCATGGTGCTTTGAATTTGAATTTTGTTTGTTTACTTGCATACTTGTTTAGTCTAGAAACTAAACCACGAACTAAACACCATCTGAAATAAATGGGTTGCTATTTAGGAGAGCTCAAGCAAGAATACTGGGTCAGATGTTTCGTCTAACGTTCGCTAGCTAGCGTCTTTCGTCTAACGTTCGTTCGCTAGCGTCTAATGGCACATAGAAAATAAAAAACCAGCGCACACGCGCGAAATTCAAATTATGCTCAGAATTCCTGAAAGAATAACGAGGTTTCTTGCGGAAAAATTAAATTAAAACGAAGACTGATGACTAAGGGTACTATTTTCTTTTATTGACAGGTTCTTTCATTTGGTAAATTACAGGTGTTTTACTGGGATTAAAAATATCAGTCATCAATCGTCGATTGTCAGGGGTTTTGGGATCAAATGAAAGAAGCAAGTAGGAATAAGGTTTTGAACAAGCATGATTATATGCATCCATGAAAAACTTAAGTTGGTTGGGGAACATTTTTGCGCCAATAGCGTGGATTTGAATAAGATCTCTGGAAGTTTTCATCAATATCATATGAGAACAGTTTAAGGAGACAGTTCGAAGATTTTTGTAAAAGGGGTTCTGCATTATCATAATTACAGAAATGTTGGAGTGATGAGAATGTTTCGTAAACATATTTCCCAGCTCTTTAGCCTTATCGCCTGAAACATGATCCATTAAGTCGTCAAGAATCAGCAGACAGTTTTCGGGTAGGAGAGCATTTTCGTCAAATCCTTCTCGAAAGGTAATTTGGTCCGTCTCGCTCTGCAACTCATCAAACAGCTGCTGCCATGCACCATAGCAATAAATAACGTTGGGCTGTGAAAAGCTGGGGTAAATTATGTATGAGTTGAGCAACCACCTGACTCTTTCCAGATTGGGAAGGACCTGCTAGAAGGATGCGTACTGAATGTCCGAAAAGAGGGAGCATGGTAACTTGAGAATCCTGCAGCTGAACGTGCAATGACACATGAGTTGTCGACGACTGAGTCAATACAGTATAAGCATTGTGGTAACCAGATGTTGGTGTCAATCAAAACCCTGTAGGAGAGCGTGGGAACGTAAAGTGACATTCGATACCCCAACAGCTGGCGGAAACCTGTCGGAGAGCAGACCAATGAGGAAAGACTCATTCTACCACAAGATGAATATAAAACCCGGAGCATCCTAGCACTCTGTAACAGTTAGCTGCTTCTCAACAGATAGCAACAAAAAATGGCTTCTCCCTCAACCGAGTTTGACTGGTTGGATGAGCTGCTCAAAGAGTAAGATGGCACCACCGCCGCCGCCCCTCCCGGCAGCAACGGAGTTGCTGCGTGGTCCGCCGCCGCCGCCACCCCTCATGAGGTTGTCGACAACGCTTTCCCTCTGACTCCTTATGGTCAGCTCCAGGAAGCTTTGATTCGTGGCTTGAAGGTTGAGACGATGGTTGTCGACGTTGACCCATTCCAATTTGTTCCGATGTTGACTGAAAATTACTTCGACACTGCGATTCCGTCCCACAGTCAGCACGAAGACTTGACACCCTCCCAAGTAGAACACTTGCTGAGTGAACTTGACTACTTCAATCGCGAAGGTCGAATGGTCTCTCCATCCCGATCACCCGAGGTAACATTTTCTGAAGTAGATCATTTGTTGAGGGAACTGAATTCCACAACAACTTCGGAGTTACCGTGCCTCAAACTCGTTCTGAACGTGAAGAGGTAGCTTTGTCTCTAATGGAAAACTTGTCGAATGAATTGGGTTACCTCGACAACGGAGATAATGACAGTG
Organism: Triops cancriformis; assembly: GCA_020615345.1. Taxonomy (NCBI): domain Eukaryota; kingdom Metazoa; phylum Arthropoda; class Branchiopoda; order Notostraca; family Triopsidae; genus Triops; species Triops cancriformis. The sequence continues at coordinate 3,203 of JAHZNP010001938.1, read as the reverse complement.
ACGATGAGCAATGGGAAGATTTGCCCTCATCATTATCATCAACTAGTTCATCGCCAGTACTTCCCTCATCCTTTAATAGAATCGTGTGCAAGTTGGTAGCGAGGTAGCATATCGAAGACCATCTCGCCAGACTATTGAACGACGTCGTCGTCCTATCCGTCGGATACATAACTTGGCAGGACCCGCACCACCATCTCCACCACCGACAGACGTTCTTACACCACTTTCCCCTCCTCCAGGTCGGTTCACAGAAGTGGAACGTGCCATACAGGGTAATCTCCGTGAGTACGACCTATTCCTCAGTCGTCACATTCGAGTTTTAACAACAGAACAATTGTTGCAAAATCATCATGATGAGATTGTGGAACTCATCGAACGAGAACGACAACGACAACGCTCCGTAAAAGTTAAATTCACCATTTACAGCAAAATGGAGCGAATTGTATAAACAGCTGAAACAGTGGAAAGAAATCTCGAGGATCGGTATCTTCACAGCACATACGCTGTTGTTCTCATGTCATCAGATCTGGATGCTATTGTCGCTGACGCGTTGTCACACATTGCCAACAACATTCACAATCAACAAACAGGTATTGGTTCTGGATGGAACATGGATCATATCTATAAATTACGAGTCTCCACAGAGAGCTATGTTCCATTAACAGGTTGGTGGGAGTGACACTGCCAACGTAACACATAGTTCTACCGAAAACTATTCAAGCAAAACGTGCACTGGTGACTATTGGTGGGATACAAGACAATAAGTGTTTCCTGTATGCAGTGAAAGCTTTGCTAATTCGCGAGTTTTCTGATCGTCAACTTATTCCCGAATTGCGTCGTTTTCATAAGTCCAGCATCGACCGATATTTTCCCAATATACAGACGTTCTACCTACTTTACGTGAACAAAGTCTTACATTTCCAGTGAAGATTCAGGATATTGACGTTTTTGAGTCTGAGAACTACTTGGCTATAAATATCTTTGCCTATGAAGATATACCGACTGATGGGAAGAAAGAAAAAGCGTGTATCTTCCCCTACAAAATTTCCACCAAACACTTTTCCAATTGCGAACCCTTAAACCTGTTGTACACGTGTGTAGCACCCTGACGTGGGCATTTTGGCCTATCATGTACATGAGTCGTCTTTTGGGAAAGCGAGGGATTGGTCAACGTTTTTGGTGTTTCCGCTGCCTTAGCATGTTTTCCAGCGAAACCACGTTAGACACGCACAAACTGTACTGCGACAAAGGTCCGTGTCGAATTGTCACACTACCAACGATGGAGAAACAAAACGATACACTGAAAATGCGTCGATTTAACCCGGCTCAGCGCGCTCCATACATAGCCTTCGCCGACTATGAGGCAATGTTAACAAGTGATGATTGCTCCGTTCCTCAAAGACTTCACCATCACAAACCTCTTTCCGCTTGTTGTCTCATCCTAGACATTCACGGCAATCAAAAAGCGTTTTCCCACAAAACAGGCAACGATGCGGTGAGAAAATTTCTCCATTTTGTATTTTCATGGGCAGACAAGCTGGGAAAAAGTTTGCCATACACCAAATTGCCGCTCCGTCCCGAACAAGTGAGACAAAAACAGTGGGAGCGCCAAAATGCCACACATTGTGTGCACTGCAAACAACCCCTTCCCGATTTCGAAACAAACGGTTTAGCAACGTGTTATTGATCATGATCATTATTACGGTTCCTACCGAGGCATAGCTCATATTGGATGTAATCTACATTGCAAGATAGATCGCTATACGTTACATGTTTTTTTCCACAACTTACAGTAAGTATTCAGCATTTTTTAATATATAGTTTTAATTTTTTAATTGAACTAATTAATTAATTGGTTTGCGTGGTGTTTTTAGAAACTATGATGGACACTTTATTACACAAATAATGGGTACTGAAGGAGAAGAAATAGAAATAATACCCAAATCCATGGAAAATTTTTTAACCATACGTGTTGATAACGTGCGTTTCCTGGACAGTCTCCAATTCATGAACACCAGTCTGGATCGTTGGGCGCAGGTGTTGGCAGGCAGAGGACTACATTCCTTCCGAAATCTCAAGGGTTCCGATTGGGTGAAAGGTAACGAAGAAAAATTGCAGCTCCTGGCCAGGAAAGGTGTGTTCCCATACGAGTTTATGACCAATGAGGATGTACTTCTCTTACCATACCTCCCACCGCGAGAAGCGTTCCATTCAACACTCACCGGTCAAAGTGTGTATGAAAGTGATTATGCTCACGCGCAAAAGGTTTGGGAGATCTTCAATTGTAAAACGTTTAACGATTACCATGACCTCTACCTGGAATGGGACGTCCGAATCCTCGCCGATTGTTTTCAAAGTCTTCGAGAAACCACCTTCCAGACGTCAGGATTAGACGTTGCTCATTTTTACACCATTTCACACTTCAGCTGGAATGCTTGTCTCTACACAACAGGGTTGAAAATGGAGCTCATGAATGACGTCACCACGCACAGTATGGTTAAGGAAAACATTCGTGGTGGCTTAACCATGGTGTCACGCCGTCATGCTTTAGCTAATTCCCCAGACTTGGAGCACTACAACCCATGTCAACCGACCTACACCATCGAATATATTGACGCGAACAATTTGTATGGAAATGCAGTGGTTCAAGCCCTCCCCAAGGATCAAATTCGATTGTTAGAGCCCGAGAACTGTCTTACTGTAAACGAGATTATGAAGTTGACTCCTGACGCTTCAATTGAATACGCCTTCCTGGTGGATATGGAATATCCAGCACACTTGCACGAAGAACATGATGATTTTCCATTCCTACCACGCAAAGAAACAATCCAGTTGGATCAATTTAGTCCAACGATACAGCAGCAATACAAAGAACAGGATCTACACTTTCCTGGCAACACAACTAAACTTTGTGCCACACTACACGGGAAAGAGCGATATCTTATCCACTATCGCATGCTACAACTAGCCCTATCACACGGACTTGTAGTGGCCAACATACATGGTGCCATTGAATTTCAACAAGAGTCTATGTTTCGTCCATACATTGAGCGAAACATAGCTCTACGTGCATCTGCCACTAACGATCCAGATCGGGATTCATTCAAACTCATAAATAATTCCATATTCGGTTAGATTTTCTTGCTCATGCATTGCTAATATAGGAAAGATATCGTTTTTCTTATCTACACTTTTCTCATATA
>JAHZNP010001937.1:0-12688 GCA_020615345.1 Triops cancriformis | reverse complement strand
AAGATCCAATGGACGTATTCGCGGCTGAGGAGAGCTGGGGTAGAAATAGCGCGTTGGCTGGAAAGGGAGACGATGCTCATATGGAGATCTTCAGCTGTAAAAATGCTGAACGCGAAGTCGTGCTTTCGGAGACCTACAAGACGGAAGATTCGACGCCTAAGCAGTTCCCGACGGAATGTCTGAAGGAGTCTTGCACCAGAGTTCGACCGGTTGGGCCATGTCCCATTAACTTATGGTGTATTGGTAGAGGCTCTCGTTTCCGATCACCCTTCTAGTCATCTTTAGTATTGTTTCCTAATTGTTATTTGTTCGTGAAATGTTTTTGTTGCTGATATGTGCATTGGTAAAATTATTACACTTTAGTTCGGGCTTGCGCCGGGGACGGCGCAAAAGGGTAGTGTGGCCGAGTGTAACGTGCGGCCCGGGGAAATGCCCGCGGCCTTTAGACTAGGGAAAGGGGAGCCTGTACTCGCGCGTCATGTTTTCTGTTTTACTGTTTATCGTTTTCGTTCCTCCTTTTGTTATATGTTTTCTGGCTGTCTTTTGCCGAGTTTGGTAAAAGGTCTTCATGTAGACAGTCAGTCGCTGGCAACGATTAATACAGAGAACATTGAGAAGAGACGTATTTGGTGTTTAAATTCATTTATTTCTCGGCTAACGTTACACAACGTATAGCTCATCTTAAAGAAGTATGTGTTCAAGAGGAAGGAGTATCGAACTATGTTGAAACAGAGGTCAGTACAATTTTATACAGCCCAAAGGGTCATAGCTTTGAAGGGAACTTTGGGAAGGGAACGAAGCAAGTCCATTATGTTTACACAGCGGAGAAGAAAAGAACTGGTCACCCTCGGCTGTTTTGTAAACGATACAAGAGGAACTTTGACAGTTCTTATCTTTCCACGTGTGTATCGTATAAAAAAATATTTGCTTAACATTTGCGACCAAAAATGAGCTGTGTCCGAACGTGCCCCACGCCTGTCCGAAGCTGCCTCGCGCATGGGGCACCTTCGGACAAAATGTGAGCTTGCGGAAAATTAACATATCTCCGACCTCGCAAATAAAAATGAAAAATTACCAACTGTAAAAGTAAGAGGGACGAAGAGGCTTCATAAAACAGGCAAAACTTTTCCGTTTCATTACGTGTGGGAGTCTACAGATAGCAAAAAGAAAAAAGCGTCCGAACGAGCACCACTCTCCCCTATGCAAGAATTACGATCCCTAAGTCAGGCGGCTCTCCTTCATCGCCACTGTGCTGTAGCTCAGACGTGGGAAGGTAATATAATTCTTGCTCGTCATCGACATTCTCTTCCTGTGTCTCGCAAGTGTGGAGGTCGTTTTGGCGGTTTACGTATGGTCTCAACCTTGACACATGCACGATGTCGAATTTCTTTCTTTCACCCCCATGCCTTCATAGTCAACTGGGGACGTTTGCCGAATTATCCTGAATGGCCCGAAATAGCGATGGAGCAACTTCTCTGAACGTCCAACTTTCCTAGTGGGGGTATACACCCATACGAATTGTCCTTCCGAAAATGTCCTTTCTTCGTGCTTTTCGTTATACGCGTCTTCCTGTTTCACCTGCGATTTTTCTAGTCGGTTCCTCACCTCCTTGTTAACCTACCTAGCCTTTCTGCTATTCTGTTTGCAGGGCTACCCTGGTTGGTTTCTTCCGTCACCACATCAGGCAAAGCCCCTAGTGCCACGTCGATTGGCGACTTAGTCTCGCGTCCGTGTAAGAGAAAATACGGCGAGTAGCCGGTGGATTCTGCCTTGAGGTATTATAGGCGAAGGTTACAGCATCCAGGCCTACATCCCAGTCGTGGTGGGTGTTGCTGACATACATCGATTACATGTCAGCCTATGGTTTAGGCGTTCCGTGAGCCCATTACACTGCGGGTGATAGACAGTGGTGACCGAATGATTTGTCTGTAGTCTCTTTACCAGGTCTTCGGTAAATTCGGCCGTGAAACAAGTGCCTCGATCGCTTACAAGCGTTTCAGGTGCCCCGTTTCGCAGCAGAAGTTGTTGCACAAAGAAATTGGCTACTTCTTCTGCTGTGGCGGAAGGCACGGCTCGGGTTTCCGCCCATTTGGTCAAGTAGTCCACAGCTACTATTATGTGCGGGTTGCCTTTTTCGGTTGCAGGGAACGCCCCTAGAAGGTATATGCTGTTATGTAAACAGGTCTCGCGTATAACAAAAGAATGAAAACTTGTATTTGGTTAGCAAAATGACGAGGGTGAGTTTAGGACAGGCTTCTGCCCTCTGACAAGCACTACTTCTGGCCTTCGCTTACTGGCTACCTTCCTTCTTACTTGCCGGTTGTCAACTGCCTCGACTACTGCTCCTCTTCGGTAAGGAAAGGGGGCGAGTTACGACAAGATGATAAAAACATTGAGAGGGAAAGGGTGAACTAGACACGTGTGCCCTTAGCAGAGGACACGCCCGTGCCGCTTACCCCCGAAACTGCCTATGCTTACCTGTGGGGATAACATCCCCCACAACTTAAAGCTAAGCCACAACTCATGAAAAGCACAAAAGGGCAAAACAAGCCAACGATCAGTGAATTCAAATCAAACGACAAACGAATTTAAATCAAACGACAAACGAATTTTTGTCCAACGACAAACGAATTTTAGTACAATGGCGATCATTCAAATCGAACTGGCCTCTTGACTCGACGCCCATGTCGCGTCGTATAATCTTCTTTCTCTAGGTCAAACTCGTCTTCACTCGCCGAAAGGAACGGTCGTTCGGCGTATTCTTCGTCCATTCCACTGAGAGGCACACTAGATGGCGATGATTCCTCGTGTTCCGGACTCGGTGGTTCTCTAAGTACGGTAGAACCGGCACTGCGTACATTGGATCCGTGCAACCTCTTCTTCGCGCGGCCTTTGCGAATGACGTAATTCGGCGGACTGGCTTCTATCACCTTGAACGGTCCGTCGAAGCACGCCGCTAGCTTCGGTGATAAACCGCGCGAAAACTGATGTACTCTTTGAAACACCAAGTCGCCTACTTGGTAGTTTGCATCTCCATCTTCACGTGCTCTCTGGGCATACCGCTCCAACGCAACCTTGGTCCTAGACCGGGACCAATCCAAAATTTCTCGCATGGTATTTAAGTATTCTTCTGGACTGAGACGTAACTCGCGACTACTCTGGACGGCTTCTACTTCGGTGATCACTGGGGTGCGACAGATACTCCCAAATACCAATTCGAATGGGCTAAGCCCGGTGACACTATGCTCGGCTGAGCGATAGGCCATGGTGACTACGGGGAGCCAGACATCCTAATCCGTTTGCCTTTTGTCCACGTACTGCGCCATCATTTCGCATAGCGTTCGGTTGAAGCGTTCCGTTTGCCCGTTGCATGCTGGGTGGTATGGCGTAGTGCGGATTTTCTTAATTCCGAGGCGCTGACAGATAATTTTGATCAACTTGGACTCGAAGTTAGTCCCTTGGTCTGTAAGAATACTTTCTGGTATCCCATAACGACAGATGTAGTCCAATAGACTCGCGGCCACCGTCTCTGCTGTTGGGTCCTCAAGAGCGTATGTCTCGACCCACTTACTGAAAAGGTCGGAAATCACTGGGACATAGCGCTTGTTTCGTTCGCTGCGAGGAACGGACAATATGTCCATCGAAATTTGGGTAAAAACTTCGCCGGAGATAGGGACTGTTCCACGACGCTCCAATGCAGGCTTCAAGTCAGGCTTCACGCAAGACCGAACATACGCGCGCACATCTCTCTTCAGGTCACGCCAGTAGTAATGCGTTGTGATGCAGGAAAGGGTCTTCTTTACGCCCAAATGTGCCGCTGTTGGTATGTCGTAGCTAAACGCATTATCTCGAGGCGGGATTCCGGAGGGACAAAAATCTGAGGCTGTTCCATTCCGGTCACGTTACCAGAACTCCTCAGAATGACTCCGTCTCGTACGGTATACTTCTGCGCTTCGTTTACGTAAAACTTCAATTCTTGCGTCAACGGCTTCTCCTTTACGAGTTCGGTACGCGATTTTTGGTCAGCCGATAGGTACTGCCTCAGCAAGACAAAATCCGGCGAACCGGCCGTTGCTTCCTTTAAATCTGCCCCGACTTCGGCATGACAGCGAACACGGGATAAAGCGTCTGCATGTGGAATCTTCTCGCCCGGCTGGTGTTGAATCCTGAAATCGTAATGGGATAGACAACCAACCCAACGTACCAAGCGAGGTGAGTCCAAAGTCATAGTTTTCCAGTATTTTAGCGCTTGGTGATCGGTTATCACCGTGAACGCGCGTCCCAACAGATAGTGCTTTTATTTGGCCATGCCTCTGAGTAAAGCCAACATTTCCTGCTCCGTGACGCTTTAGTTGCATTCCGCCAGTTTCCACAATCCGGACGCTAAAGACACAGCATATTCTCTTCCCGCTTCGGCCTTCTGGGACAGGACCGCCCCCCAACCTTCTTTGCTGGCATCGGTCGTTAACCAAAATGCACCCTCGGGATCCGCGCTTTTTAAGACCGGTTCCGTCGCCAAAGCATTGCGTAATTCATCAAATGCGTCTATTTCGCTTCGTGACCAACGCCATGTTGTCACTTTTCGTGTGAGATTGATAAGGGGTGCTGCCATCGCGGCGAACTTGGGTATAAAGTGTCTATAGTACCCGCATAGGCCCAAAAATCTTCTGACGTCACGCGCGCAAACTGGGGTGGGCCAATTGGCTATGGCTGCGACCTTGTCAAGCGAAGGCTTTAAGCCTCCATCGCTAACGATATGACCCAAAAACGTCACTTCTCGCGTAAAGAAGTTGCATTTGCTAGGGTTGAGCTTTAAACCACCTTCTCTAATGCGCCCAAAAACTTCTTCTAGGTCTCTCAGGTGCTCTTCGAAGCTCGAACTGAAGACTAACAGGTCGTCGAGGTAGATAAGGACTGATTCCCATCATAGACCTCTCAACAAATAGTCCATGAGACGCTAAAATGTTCCTGCCGCGTTGCTCAATCCAAATGGAAGGACGGTGAATTGGTAAAGGTCTTCACCAGTCGTGAACGCTGTCACCTCCCGCGACTCCGCCTCCATGGGGACTTGCCAATAACCCGAACGCTGATCGAGGCTGGTGAACCACCGCGCTTTACCCACGGCTGCCAAGAAGTCGTCCATGCGCGGGAACGGATAGCTGTCCTTCTTGGTCACCGCTTTGACTCGGCGGAAATCCACGCAAAACCTGTAGGATCCGTCTTTTTTTCGCCCGAGAACAATCGGGCTAGCCCACGGTGACGTGCTTGGCTCGATTACACCGCTCCTCAGCATGTCTCCCACTTGTTCTCTTACAAATCCACGCAAGTGGACTGGGTTTCTGTGTGCTCGCTGTTTGATGGGTGGACCATGCGTTTCGATCTTGTGAGCCACGTCTTTGGCTCTGCCGACTTCGCCATTAAATGAGAATGTGTCTTCGAATCGTGACAACAGCTCTAGGACTTGCAGTCGTTGACTCCCATCCAAGTGTCCCACATTTAATCTCTCACCTCCCGAAGGCGCCTGAGTACGCTCGGCGGGGGTAACATCTCTTCGGTTAACTCACCAACAGCTACTTCTCCCAACTCTTCTTCAGGTCCGACCTCTAGCGGCTCTGATGATAAGTTCAATAGGCGTACCGGTACGACGTCAGTCCCATCGGCGATACACGACCGGCCCACCAGCAGGCCCTTGTTGAACGCTTCTCGGCTGGGCTCCACGAGTAATACTTCTTTGGCGGCCAAACGGCGGTTGCTAAACGGCCTCCTGACTGTCGCTGCTAATACGGCTTCCATACCCGGCTCAATGATCGTTAAATCACGAACCCTCACGGCTCCACGGAAATCTTCCGGTTTCATCTGGGTACCGAACAGCTCCACCACATCGTTCGCGAAATCGATCCTGGCTGACACCTTTTTTAGATAATCCATGCCGAGGATGAGGTCGTCCGTGCAGCTGGCCAATATCAGGTTGACGTCGAAAGCTCGGCTTTCCCCAACGCTAAGCGCCACAGTTGCCACACCTTCCGTCTCCAGCTCTATTCCTCGGTTGGCTGTCATCACTCGGGGCTTCAAGTCTTGCACCTCGAGTCCAGCTGTTCTGTCGGCTAAACGAAAACTCATAATCGAACGCTCGCTACCGCTATCTATAACGGCATTACGACACACTCCTCAAACTCGTGCTCGAACGATTAAACAGGAGTCGGCAGGCATTCTTCGGCTGGTAACCGCTCCTTCCATCGAGTGAGGGTACTGCTGTTGTTGAGCATTACGACTTTTACAGTTAGCTTGCACGTGTCCCAGCTCTTGGCAACACCTGCATTTGGTTCGGCAAGCGTTGGCTGCGTGCCCCTTCAGCCCTCACGACCCGCAACGAACGCTGCAGCTTCGACGCACGTGCCCCTGCTGTCCGCACGCGTAGCAGGTTATAGGCTTGAACCCGCTGTACTGCTGGCTGCTCTGGCGACTCTCCTTTGCGCTCCTCGGGCGGTTCCGACTCGTTGTATTGCGGCTGACGGTTCCCTTGTCTGTCTGATGCACGACTTGGCGGGATATCCTCCACGTGTTGAGCTTCTCTACCAAGCCGACTAACGTTGAGATTTGGTCGTCGTAGAACGGGCTCGCCACTCCACGGGTCGGCCCTTGATGAACTGTTCCATAACAAACTTTTCTACGGTAGACTCTTCTCGAATCTCAGGGTTTGCCGCCTTGAACAAACGCATGAGATCGGCAGCATAGACGAACGCCGATTCATCCCGTGACAAAGCTCGGTTGTAGAATTCCGTTAAATGTAGGCGCTGTGCCTCTTTAGGACAAAAGTTACGAATTTAAAGCTTCCTCAAGTTCGCCCAACGAATCTGGCTTTCTAATGCAGCCTCTGCTGGTCCCTTAAGTAACGCTGGTAACACACGCATCGCCACTGTATCTGACCAGTTGTTCGCTAAAGCCACGCGATGAAAACGGGATAAACACTTCCAAAAATCTCCAGTGCCATCGTAAATGGGTTTACTAACGAGCGACTTCGCTGCTGCGTTTGCCCTTGTGTTCTACGTAAGGCACTCTCTAGTTCGTACACAAAACTTTTCTGTTCTTTCGCTCGGCTGACGCTTGACACTCCTCCACGTAAGTAGCTTGACGTGAATCCCACCACTGTATGTTACGTAAAAAGGTCTCGCGTATAACAAAAGAATGAAAACTTGTATTTGGTTAGCAAAATGACGAGGGTGTGTTTAGGACAGGCTTCTGCCCTCTGACAAGCACTACTTCTGGCCTTCGCATACTGGCTACCTTCCTTCTTACTTGCCGGTTGTCAACTGCCTCGATTACTGCTCCTCTTCGGTAAGGAAAGGGGGCGAGTTACGACAAGATGATAAAAACATTGAGAGGGAAATGGTGAACTGGACACGTGTGCCCTTAGCAGAGGACACGCACGTGCCGCTTACCCCCGAACCTGCCTATGCTTACCCGTGGGCATAACAATGCCTACCTTTTCAAAGGGCCTACTAATCTTAATGGGCATCATCAAGCACTTTTGACGCGTCGCTTCTTGCTTACGCGTTTGGCAGTCCTCACATGAGCGTAAATAATTGGCTATGTCTCGTAACATTTTAGGCCAATAATACCGCTTCGAGACCTTATCCCAGGTTCGCCTGAAAACTAGGTGCCCTGCTGTCATCGTCGTGGCATGCGTAAAGGATGGCTTGCTTAAAGAGCAATGGGCACCACAAACGCATATTGAGATATTGATGGATAATTATAATACATATTATTCTAAGAATATAGAATTCTGTTTCGAATTTTTCTGACCAGCCGTTCTAGAGATATATATATATTTCCAAACTTTTGGCCTTTTCCCGCCATGAGAAGCGTGTCGTAGATGTGGTTAACAACACGAGAGATGTGGCTTGCTGACGCATGCTTCTATATAGTGCGCTTAGATATTGTCTTTGTTTTTGTGAATTTTAGAGTGGAAAAATGGCTAATAAGCTGCCAGAAGGGGGACGCTGCCGTCAGTTGCGCAAGTCAGTTGTTTTTGTGTTCCTCATATTTCTGAACTTTTCCAGTGGTTATAAAATTACATTGACACTAAAAGCTACGGGTTACGTGTAATTGGCCCCAGTTAAAAAGTGCTGTAAGATAAATCCATTGCTTGACTATTGGTTTTCCGTGTAAATCTGTCTGGATCCAATTCTGTATTGACAATCACCTGGTACCTACCTCCGTATGGAGATTGAAGACGAAGCTCCGCCTACCGCAGTAACATTCCTATGCCTCAAGTGTGGAAAATCTGGTAAAAAACATCACTATAACCAAAAGTATTCTGACCAGTGTAGAACCACCAGACACGCCGAGGGAAAAAGTATTGGTGAAGAACACGGCAAAAGAAAGGAAACTTCAGACGGGGAGTAGATTCAAGAATCGGAAAAACAGGTGAGACTGGATTGGTCGGAAGTTTCTTCAGCGGAAGACATTGCAACAATGCACGATCTGGCTCAACTAGTAATCACTCTGAAGGAGTAAAATAACGAATTCATATGCCTTGTCGAGCTTACCACTGAAGAAAGCTGGAAAAGAACAAAGGAACTTAAAGAATCTAACGAAGAGCTGGCCCGACAAGTAAAGTCTCTGTCAGAAGAAGTTAAATCTATTAAGCAAAAACTTCAAGGCAAGTCGCAACCACTGGAAGGTCTATCGAATGCTCAGGCACTTAGGTACCGAGCTACATCATCAAGCCAAATCATGACACCCTCAACTGGAGCACAACCAGAGGCGCCTGTTAATGAATTGTCTGAGACGCTATTCATCCAACAGCAAGATCTGGAGAAAAGAAGAACGTGGATTCACAAGAAAGAGCTCCTACAGGCAGTAGACAAACACCTTAACAAGGTCTGTCTGGAAGCACCAAAACCAGTGCTGGCGTGGAAAGCAAGAAATGGTGACCTGGCGCTTACCTTCAAGAACAAAACGGAAAGAGAAAAAGCAGAACTCTTCTTGAAGTCTGCTGAATTAGAAAACCTTGGCCCAGTGAAGTCGGTGATTCACCAACCAAATAACAAGGTCATAATACATCAGCTCCCGAAAGATCAAACCTACGAAGAGATCTGACATCACCTCAGCAAAAGAAACTTGGACTTGGAAGTCCATTTCGACAAGGATCAAGTATCGTGGCTCAATCCCAACAGCGGAAAAACCATATGGCTCCCTCCTCCTCACCTGTCGGTCCCCAGAAGAGAAAGCCACGTTGCTGAAATTCGGCTCTCTGTTCGCCTTTAATCGCCTAGCGCAAGTCGAGGCCAAGAGATTCCCCACAGTCCTACAGTATTACAACTGCCAAGCCTATGGTCATGTGGCCGCTACCTGTCGCTCTAAAACACCCACTTGTGGAAAGTGCGCTGAAAGCCACGACTCAAGATCCTGCCGAAGCAATACGAAAAAATGCGCGAATTGCAAGGAAGACCACTACGCCTACGACAGTGCCTGCTCGATTCGCAAGGACGAAGAGAAGAAGGCGGACAAAAATAATTTCCTGCCGCCAGGAAATGAATTGTGGACTACGGCCGCCAATCCATAATGTCCGGAAAAGCTTTGAACAACTTACGGAAACGGCTTGCGAAGCTGAGACACTACAAGTCGACACCATTGCTATTCTTGAATCTCCCCAAAAGCTCCAAGTTGCAAAGATCCTGGGTTTCAATGTTTCAAGACCTGTCCGCGATTACGAAGGCATAATACTTCTACATAAACCTAGCAGCAAATTGCAAGTTATGGAAATCACAGATCTCTTTGTGATCTTAAAATTAGCCCCTCTGGATGGTCCTCCAATTGCAATCGCAGCAATTTATAGACGCCACACAGCAGTCGTGACTTCACTCCTGGAAGACGTTATAAGTAGAAGTCGATGGGTGGGTTCTAGCTACGTCCTAACGGGAGACTTTAATGCGCACCATTGGATATGGGAAGCTGAAGATCCAGATCCTGCGGGGTGTCAACTACACGACTTCGTTACTAGCCATAACCTACAGCTGCTTAATGAATGGAATCTCCCCACCTTCAGTAATGAACGAGGACATTCGTCCACAATCGACCTCACATGGACTCAACCCAGTTGACACCTCAAGTGCAATGGAGTCTCCTCGATGACGAAACCTTCTACAACGAATGCGACTGTAAAGCCACCCTGCTGACATTCACACGAATCAATCCCGGTACTTCTACGTTTAAGTGGTGTTACAACCGTGCAAATTGGGACAAACTTCGCAAAGACACAGCAACAGAGCTTTCCAATAATCATCACTTGCTGTCAAACCTATCGACCGCTGAAGCCATTGAAAGCGCCACAGAGAAATTGACGTCGGCGATCCAACGAGCAATGCAGCTCAACTTCCAAGAGGCTCCGCTAAGGCGAAAAACGAATCCGTGGTGGAATAGAGAGCTGGTTAACCTTCGAAAAAAAAGCCGCTAAAGCGCTACGCAATTTTCGCCAGTTTGGAGGCAAGTACCTGGAAGAAACATGGAAGACAGCTAGGAATTTATATTGGGACGAAACTAGACGATGTCGAGACAGTTACTGGATGAACAAGATTATCAACCCTGACGACAGAATAATCTGGAATCTGTACCGCGCATTAAGGCAAGAAACTTGTTCCAACCGACTGGAAAATCTTCGGCAAGAAAATAGCGAAGTCTTCCCAGACTTCAATTCCAAATTAAACTACGTAGCCGAAACTTTGTTGGAAGGCGTGCCAACCTTGGGTCCTCAAGTTTCTTCCTCCAAGAAATCGTACAGCAGTCATCGAGTTCAAACAAACACGCGGAGCTCACACAAGCCAGAATTCTCCCTAGAAGAAATTACCGACTTACTTCGGCAACTACGACCCAACAAAACTGCTGGAGTCGACGATATCCAATCAGTTGTGCTAAAAGCAATTTGGCGAACAAGTGGCAGATTTGTCTTAAACATTTTCAATGCATCGTTCTACCTCGGATACTTCCCTAAGCTATGGAAAACTGCAAAAGTTATTCCCCTTCCAAAGCCTGGTAAAACTGACTTCTCTACGTTAAAGAGCTTCCGCCCAATTGCACTTCTGCCCATTCTCGGAAAATTACTGGAGGAAGCTGTCGCCAGAAGATTACAAGCATTCCTTGAGCAGAAACACATATTGTCCGATTCGCAGTGGGGTTTTTAGGCCAGGAAGATCCACGACTGATGCCTTATCTTCCTTCAGCGACGCGATACTCCGGAGTTTCGATAAACGGAAAGTCCATACTGCTCTGCTTTTGGATATAAAGGGGGCTTTCGATAACGTGGACCACGTAAACTGTTAGCTGAGCTTCAGAAATTGAACATCCCTGCGAGATTGATCGAACGGACAAGAAGTTTCCTACATGGTAGACAAGCTTTCGTGGCACATGGGTCCGACAGTAGCGCTATATACTTCATCCGAAAGGGAGTTCCTCAAGGATCTCCTATTTCTCCAGTCCTTTTCTCACCTACATCAACGTGTCGCTTAACGTCATCAAACGAAAACGCATTGGTTCCAAACTTTTTGCTGACGATCTCCTCCTGGACACCTCAGGACCTTCCAGTGAAAAGAATGTTGAGTGTCTATCAGCCCTTGAAAAGTGGTGAAAGAAACTCAGGTTGGATTTACAAAAGACAAAACTGAACACATCCATTTCTCGCGAAAACGGACACAGGAAGCTGCTCCCCTTGTTTGGGGATCATCGACAATCCAACCAAAAGAGACGGTGAGGTACCTCGGGGTGACTTACGATTCGCAGTTGTCATGGAAGGCACACGTAGCCCGCACGGCGACTCAAAGTTTTATAATCCCTCAAAGAATTAGAAAACTATCTCAAGTCTCGAAGTCGATTCTCTGCTCCAAACTCCGCACGCTGTTTCAAGCGTGCGGAGTTTGCAATTTTCTGGCAAAGATGCGTTACGGATATCCAGCTTGGTGCAACGTCTCCAGTTTCAGTCTACTACCCCTACATCAAGCCTATAGACAAGGTCTGTTGGCGATAACAGGGGCCCTACGTACAACTCCAACCATTGCTCTCGAAGTTGAAACGGGGCTTTTCCCTTGGAACTGCTCTGTGAATCAACGCTATTGAGTCACTTTGAGTCCCGAAGTTGGAGTAGTTGGCCAGTATTACCAGTACAGGCTAAACACAAGGCATACACCCCCTGTCGAGAGAGAGACAACTCTTGACGACTGCCTGGTCCGATATGCCGAAAAGCCAGGATGAAGCATTTAACCTTATCAAAGATTACGTGCTAAGAAAGTGGGAAAGTCGGTGGGAATGAGCGCAAAGTTCTCTAAAAGATCTAAACGCTTGCCCTCGCTTCCACAGTATCGCGGACGTCAAACTGCCGCGAAAAATTTTTAGCGGAGTGGTTCAAATCCAAACAAAACATATCCCAACACAGACCTATCTTTTGCGAGTGGGAAAAATGGATTCAGCCTTGTGCTCCTGCCAAGATGGCTTGATTCAAACCCTCGGCCATCTCCTGTTTCACTGTCGAAGTTTACTAGAGACAGGGCAGTGCTACTAAGGGAGCTAAGATCTCACAAGATCCACTTCAATCCCCAAGAATTGTTCTCTAACCCAGCAGTCTTCATATCTTTGGTCAATTTTATGGAAGCAGCCAAACGTCCGTAAATAGCTCCCCTCTTCCTTCCTACCCCCC
>JAHZNP010001936.1:0-12714 GCA_020615345.1 Triops cancriformis | reverse complement strand
CTTGCCAACTCTTACTCTTTGACCGAGCGTCCCCCACTAAGGCGTACAACCGATGAAAATGCTTCTAGAGGGTTAGCTGAGCCCCTACCTTATACAGTATTCAAGTTTTTGTCTTCCTTGCCCCATCAGTAGTAAGTTCTCTTTCTTACCGGTGCAATGTCGGAAAAGTCAGAGCGGAGAAGAAGCGAAGAAAGAAGCTTGACGACACAGGAAAATATGTCAATAACATTGTAATAAAAAGGACAGTAAAAAAAATCTGATTTTTTTAAAGAAAAGCTATCAATCATTTTATGAAAATGTATTGTTAAATGTTAATATTAATGGAAATCCAAACTTTATTATTTATAACGGAACAGACTGCCAGTGTATCGGCGTAAACTTGAATACTGTCTAGGTTATTGCGACTTTAAGTTTTTTTGCATGCTTCGGTTATAACGAAAAATATTCTCGGTCCCTTCGATTTCGTTATAACCGGTTTCCACGGTATCTTTGGTTCTTTCCTACCATTTCTGTTCGTATCGTTACTTTAGCGTCTGAATATTTTTTCTTGTTTTATCGTAATATATTACCCGTCTTACATTTCGGAAAGATCCTAATGATGTTGGCTAATGTCAGTTGCCATATCGTTAAAAAAACTTACGAATATTTATGAGACAATTGCGAAAATGACTAGTATATTACAAAAACTGTAAATTACTTCCATTATTTATTTTTTATTCCTTCTATTTTCTGCAAATTATTTAATTTATTTAATTGCTAAATTACCTCTATTTTATCTGTTTTTCAAAAATGGCTGAGTTTTTCCATTCCGTCTTGTCTTTTTCTGAAATATCAAACTTTATCGTGGGTCGCGTAATGTATTTTAAAATATCCAAATGATTCTTTCATGAAAACATTGTATATTTTCCCTTTTTCTAAAAAGTTTCTTACCTCTTTGTCTATTTTGTGTTCCAAAAAGGTCTAGATTTCTCTATTAACTCTATTTTTCAAGGTTTCTAAATCTATGTTAGAAAACCGGAAAAACGCGCAAGCAGCCCAAATTCTCTACACGCATTTTTCTTGTATCCATTTGTATTTTTTTCAAATTTGTCTGCAAGTCACTGTGCACTTGTGCCCCAAATTTATTACATGTTTTATCCGAAAATTTCAAAACGCTTTTAACAGCTATGCCTATAGTACGAATCTAAAGATCTCTTTGCGAAAAATTTCTTCCCACTTTCCCTATTCTTACGATTTTCTGAGATGCGACGTCGGTCGTCTGTAAATCAAAAACAAACCTACAATATTCTATCCCAGCTTTTCCTTGAAAAATTATTGCGGGTAATTGTCTTCCCGTTTTTTCCCCATGTTCTTGTCCCTCAAAAGATCCTAATCATTTCGTATATTTCAGACGCTGTCAGTCATGGTTGCCGTTGGAGTGGTAGGGAACGGCCACTGGCGCTGACCGTGGCCGTGCGTTGGACCTAAGCGTCCCCGGGTACAAGCCCAGCCAGTCCCGCGTGGTGTGGCGCAGGAATGCCCATCGCGGCATCGCAACAGCGGCGGAGCCAGGATGTGCCCGACGCCCTGACCACCATGGAGGAAGACAGGTACATCGTCCAAGTGTTTGTGGGCGCGTTGTCGGATCACTACGAAGCGCTGTCAATTGAAGCAGTCAAAGGCACCACTGCCGAGGAGATTGTGTTTTGTATATCGGACAAACTAGGTATCCCCAATCCCGGGGACTTTGAGTTGGCCGAGGTCGTGGGCAACTCGATCGGCCAAGAATGCAAAGAGCGACGCTTGGGGCCGGGCGAGCACCCCGTGGGCCTGATGTTGCTCTGGCCCAAAGTCGGCGAACGTCGCCTAGGCCAAGACCAAGTCGACGACGCCGGCCATCCCCCGAGCGGCTTGGTGACGGAAGAGGACGCGCAGGATTTTCAGGAATACCGTTTCTATTTACGTGAAAAGTTGAACGACTCGCTCTGGACCGAGCATCTGGCACTGGACCCGCAGCTTATCCGTGATTACTTCTACCGGTTCTTGTACCAGCCCCGGGATCGCGAGTACCCCGATTTGTGCCAATTGCCGGATCTGAACGAGGAGACGTTGCTGGAGAACTTGAAGGCCCGGTTCCACGCGGGCCACATTTACACCTACGTGGGCTCGATCCTCATCGCCGTCAACCCGTTCAAGTTCCACCCCATTTACAACCCCAAGTATGTCAAGCTGTACCAGAACCGACGCCTGGGCGAATTACCGCCGCATATTTTTGCCGTGGCCGACGCGGCGTACCACGCGATGCTGCGTGACCGAAAACCGCAGTGCATTGTCATCAGCGGTGAGTCAGGCTCGGGCAAGACCGAGTCCACGAACTTTTTGTTGCACCATCTCACGGCGTTGTCCCATAAGGGCTCGCATGGCTCGGGTGTCGAGCAAACCATACTCAGCGCTGGACCGGTCCTTGAGGTAATAATTGTTTTTTTTTTTTTGAGGGGGGTGTTCTGGTCTTGTTTTGGCTTCATTCTGGTTTGCAGACCATGTTTTATGTCACTGGCCCACTTTCGTGAATCTAGGGCCTGTCGAGAGAAAACGCGATGTTGGAGACGACAAGCGTAGGTGGAGCGCTGAAAGAAGGTGCTGGAGGATTTTTAAATTTAGGGGGGGGGGGGAAATATGCATTATTTTCCGTGTCTACCGGCGTGTTAGAGGCAACTATTGTGTGGTCAGAGTGGCCTGTATGGGAGTAAATTGGGAAGTGATAGGGATGAGTTTTCGCGCGGGAAGAAATGACGAGAAGCGCTGGTTTTGGCTGCTTACTCGCTTAGTTACAGTGTAAAAAATTATTTTGTGAATTGACAATGATTCGTTGTGCAGCAAAAAAATACAAGGACTTCACGGTAAAAATACCTACAAAACTGATTTTTTAACCACGAATTTGTTGTAGAAAAACATTTTTAAAGAATTTTACAGTAAAGTCCTTATAATTTTTTGCTGCAATTGTAAATTTACAATTTTTTTACAGTGTAGTTTGTGAGCGTGTTACTAAAGGCACTACTGGTATGAACACCATTAGAGGTCTGAAGTTGGCTCCTGCTTGCACGAAATTTTAAAGCGGGGTGAACATTGTGTTGAAACCGGTAGGTTTTTCGTTGAATGTCGCTCGACGAGCCAAGTTATTTCACTGAATTGAATTTTGACCTAAATTCAATTCAGTTTCATGGAATTTGAAATGAGTTTGCCCAGTACTAGAGAATGGTTAAATTGAATTAAGAAGCACGTCTAACAACAGACGTGGGTCGTCTTAAACTCTTTAAATAAATAAATAAATGAATTAAGAAACGATTGAATTTATAAGGCATGGCATAGGGGAAAAACAATTCAATTTTAAAGCAACACTTTTTTATGGTTATTTTGGTGCCGTACAGCTTCATATAGAAGGAACATGTCTTGACAACTTTCACTATTCTTGAATTTGCCCAGGTCTGCATTTGACCAATGCCGACGAAAGTGTCGTCTGTAGTCTTATCACTTTTTATAGTGATCTTCTTTAATACTTTTACAAGCGAATTTGTGCACCTGAAGCAGATATAATGGACAGGTTGCTATAACACTAGACCTATAACGGCGGGGAACAACCGAGGCGCCTCTAGCGGCGACATTGAAGCTGACATTGATAAACAAGGCTTTAAACTGGTTTCCTGCAAGCTTTGGGTCGCCAAACATTATATTTATGAAATATCAGCAAATTTCGGGTTTACCGTAACGCGAATGACCATGCGTTTCCGAGTTTGGCGCAACAATGTGTTCATTGGCTCCATGCAAGCGGGGGAGATTTTGGTTTAAAGTTTTGTACTCCCGAGGGGGCCGAATTAGTGCGTTGGTCGAGAAAGGCATATAGGTTAAGATTTAAAAAAGGTAGGAGGATTTCTGAGAACAAGGAAAACAGGTAGCATGGTATGCGTACTTTTGTAAAGCACATGGATGTGCGTTTCGTGTGAGAGCAAAAAAGGATGAGTCAAAGCTAGCGTGGGTTTACACTTCTTGGGAAATTTCCGGTGCTTGCCATTTTTCCGGTATGTTTGTCTGGAACTGGTCACGTGATTGAGCCTCATCAAAAGACTCATAGACGCAGTGACGCGTTGCTTTTCCTTACTCCTTTTTTAAAGGTAAAACATGAGAAACTTGTGATTCAAGGTTGATGCACCGTACGATACTGCACTATAGTACCTAGTGCACTTTACTGACGATACGAGAGTACAGGATAAATCATAACAGCATCACATTAACATACGATATTTTGCAGTACAACAAACGATAATATGACACATTATATAGTAAATTATAGTACAATTTACGTACAACATTCAAGTACAGTAATACAAGAGGAAACAAATAGGAAACGTTGTGGTATAGCAAATGATCGTATAACACGTGACAATATAACGTGATACATGTGACACATTTAAGTTACAATGTATTGAATTGTAGTACAATTTCAGTACAGCACTCGGAAAAAAAAGATCCAAGCAAACGTCCCTGTGTTAAACCACACGGCAGGGGGAAAACAATGGAAGTTCCCATTGCAAGCGAACCTGCCTAGCGAATCTTTAAATGAAAAATATTTAAATAGATTGCTAATGTCTTCATGAGAATTGGCAGGCAAAAGCTCAAGAGATTTCGAATCCGTTTATTTTAAAAAGTCTTACTTGTATTTATTATTTTTTTTTTCATATAAGATATTAAAAGAGATTAAAGCAGAAACCAGATCGTGCCGCATTGCCAAATCACACAGCAAGTTGTTTCTGGTCTACGACGTGGTTGTTAAACTCGTACCAGATCATCGCTGTTTTTAAGCCTTTGGTAAGAATTAATTTAGGTAACTGATTAATTAAGGAAACAGTACTTTAAAAATACAACTGAAAACTTACCATAAAAAAACATTAGACAAGAAATGAAATCATATATGTACTATATTCTCATGTAAACTATTAATATTTTAGGGTTTTTTTACAAGTACTTGGCGTTGTCAATATCACTTAAATATTTTCCGTAATAATTAACCCAGAGTCCACTCTGTGCCTAGACTCCATGTGTGTATTTTATATATCGTGCCTAGTCGCCACTTGGGTAACTGACATACCTAATAGGAGTTCCCTTCGCTTCCAAAATTGCCTAGCGAGCGAAAATATACTCCGAGTAGATCGCTTGTAAGGACGCCTAAGGTCACGCAACTGTTGTGTAATTAGAATAGGACATTAGTGTGCGTGGGTCGATTTTCTGAGGGCGAGTACTACACAGTACAGTACGGTACCTTCACAACCAGACATATATAATAGCCAGTCGGCAGAACAGCTTGTAAAGGGAAGATTCTTGTTACTTGGGAAGGAAAAGTAACGTGAGCTTGTCGGTTTCCAATTTTGCGAAGTCTATTTCGTATTTTTATTTTAGTCACAACGTAAATATGCGCTTATTGTTGGGTACGTTCCATTTTTCTAATTTCGATCTCATAAAGGTCAGTCTTTCTTTCTTTTTACCTTACTCATGTATTTTTTTAAATTTATTTTGTAATATTTACTTTTATGTATTTTTAAATATGTATCAGTATTTATGTGTATTTATTTACTTTTGTTTGACTTTATTTAGTTAGTTTTACATGTTTATTTTGTGTTTATTTTTTATTTCACTCTGGCTGTAGCCTCGCTCCTTTTGATGGTTGCATAAATTGCTTATACATTGCACGGTGCAACTTTTATGTATTTTTCCTTGTTGCTTTTTGTTTATCGATGTCTTAAGTTGCGTAATATGTAATTTCGTGGCGCAGGAGAGATACTGTTGTCGCAAAGGTAAAGGCAATCGGTATTGGGTTGTAACTGTGGTGGGGTAGGAGACCCTTTTATAGCGATGCGTGACGTCAGACATGTATGCATGCATGCATGCAAGCCCGCAAGTAAGCAGGCACGCAAACACACGCGACTTGTCCTTCAACTTGGCCGCCTTTCCTGGTTGTGTCCCGTTACGTGCACTTGGCTGGCGAAAGGGGGCAACTCCACGGTTCAGTTTTGCCTTTGCATCTGCCATCGCTTTGGTCCCGCATCTACCTACCCTCCCGATCGCGTTGACTGCTTTGACGATATAATTATGACTATTACATTCCAAACTCGAAATTTCGTTCCGTTAGATCCAACGCAATTGTATGGTAATTTTCAACCCTCCCTTATCTTCAGGAAAAAAAATTAGAAAAAAAGGCAAGAAAGGGTTTTGCTGTCTTTTGAGAAGAAGTCTTCGTGTGAATGTGAGGCTTTTTTTATCCCCTTTGGGGGTGTAAAGATGAGGCTAGGCCATTTTTTTTCGTTAATTGGAGGGGGGCAATAAGAGTTGTGTGTTATTTGGAAGCCCGCTCCTTTTAAGTCCAAAAGTGTGGGCTTTAGCGAGACGAAGATGCTGAAATACTTGGGGGGATTTTCCTCCCGACAGCTTCCTTTCGTCAAGGTCGCCAGGTTCTCTCTCTTTCTCTCGTTGGCATTCCCCTTCTCTGTCGTCTGGTAAACGCGTGGCGCCCCCCTCTTCCCCCTCAATCCAGTTAATGACTGACTGCAGTTTCTCAGGTCCGATAGGGGCGAAGGGGGTGGTGCTGCTTGAACATTCTTGATGGAAAACAAGAGTACGCCGAACAACAAGCGATTAAGGATAGATGTGCGACGAACACTTTTAAGACAGACGTTGCACAGAGACTGGAAAAGAATTTGGGCAATTTCTAGAATTTCGTGGGGTGTTTGGAGCGAAAGGTGGGTTAAGCCAGTAAGTAATGTAGTGGGGTTGGTATGTAAAGCGAAAGCAATTGGAAAGAATGACTGGCAATGTAGGGTAACATTATTATTATTTATTTATTATTTATTGCATATTCAAAGGCTCAAAGGCCTCTACACAACAAGTTAGCGAAAAATATTCTATGGGGAACTTTTTCAGTCCCTACGAAGTAATTTTGGATTGAAGGCTGTATCACCAAAGTGATCATCCTACACATTCTTAAACACATGTAAGGAGGGAGAATTTATAACTTTTTGCGGTAAATTGTTCCATTCTTCTACCATTCTATTACGAAAAGACCACCGACCTACGTCTTTGAAGAAACGTACAGCTTTTATGTGAGTGTAGGAAGGATAGGATACTTGCTGTAATAATAAAATGTGGGATAGTTAGTATGGGAATGTGTATAGTAACTGTCCCAGTTTTTTTGGGCACTTCAGACCGTGTCAAGCGTTTTATAATTTCTATGTTCCAGTTTAGTTGTATAATGTTTTCTTGTTTAGCTATCAATGTCTATAGTGTTTTCTTTAGATTTAAGTTCAGCGTGAGCATAAGCTCTTGGCTGGCGATTTAAAGTTTTATTTGGATTTAATGTAGTGCGAAAACTTATGGAAAGTGAATAGTTATTTTCGGCGTTGTAATTGATGGTATTGAGCGAGTCGGCTAGAGTTTACATAGCCTGTAGAATTGATTGGATCATTGCCCTCGTTTCCTACAGTGAATGAAAAGGACAAGTAGAACGCAAGCGGCTGAAAAGGCTTTCACAATTGTTCCAGGATTTATGCAATGTTCATTGTTATTTATTTATTATTATTATTATTATTGTATTTTCTCTCACATACACTGTGGTTCACTCATAGACCCAGATCTCAACAAGAGATCAAAGTGGTCTATCCAAGCACCTTTCTAATAATGTGCGCAGTTATTATTATTATTTTATGGATAGTACAGTGCCAGAAAATGGAATACTGAAACTTCAAGCTGAAATCCACGCCATTGAATGTAACAATGGAAGTTCAGGTCACGAATTGAAAAGATAGAATACGATTAGTACCGTTCTTCTTGTGGTTTCAAGAAAGCAGAACAGCCCACGTGGAAGAGGTGTACCTGCTGTCCCATTTTTTATGCACACCAGATATGTCCTAAAAAATTTCAAGCAGTTGTCTCAAGCGTCATAAGTTTCGTTTCTACGCATTTCAGCACCAAAGATCACAATATTTATATATTTAGTCTTAGACTTCGGGGTTGGGGGCATTAAAACCCCCTAATCCCCTAGGTACGGGGGTGCGTGTAGTGTAACAATGCTTACACGTTGCGTAGAGAATTGGTTATTGCAGTTCCTAGGGTGCTGTCTAAAATGGGGTATTGAAGACACGCCGAAGTAAATGGTCACCGTCTCAAGTTTTTGTGCACTTCAGAAACATTAAGCGCCGTAACTTTCCGTTGTTATGAATAGTTCATGTTATGTACGACATATTCGTGTATGTGAACTTTTAGTACACACAAGTCTGACATTTGTCGCTGAGCGCAACAATGAAAGTTTCCGTTGCCTGGGAGAATTGACTGAATTAGGTTGTTACGGTGCTTCCTGGGCTGTACCATTCGAGGCAGCGAACGTAGTATATAGATTACGGTCGCTGTCCCAGTTTTTATGCAGTTTACGCTTGCCAAGCTTTTCTATCGTTTAAGGCCCCGGTATACACAAACCTCTTATGGACGAATAACACGGGGAACTCTAAAAAAGGCTTCTGCGTAGTGCTTAAGTATATTTCAAATCAATGCTTGCAGTAAAGTTGTCTTAATTGATATCTAGTGCCTGTGTTTGAGACTTTGTGAAAATATGTTTTTATTAAATTTAAAAACTATAGGTGAATTTTTGCAAATTTTGGAATATTTGAAAAAATAAAATTTGGCTGACAAGAGCACAATATAACTTCTTTCAACATTTTTCTGTAAAAATACGATTCAAATCGGACGAATAGTTTTTACGATACCATTATTAGAATTACCAAATTTTAAGTAATGATTTCGTAAAAACTACTCGTCCGATTTGAATAGTATTTTCATGAAAAAATGTTGAGAGAAGCTATCTAGTGCTCTTGTCAGCCAATTTTTTTAAAAAAATTAAAAATTTGCAAAAATTCACCTACAGTTTTTAAATTTAATAAAAACATATTTTCAAAAAATCTCAAACATAGGCACTAGATATCAATTAACACAACTTTACTGCAAGCATTGATTTGAAATATACGTAAGCACTACGCAGAAGCCTTTTTTAGAGCTCCCCGTGTCATTCGTCCAGAAGAGGTTGGTGTATACCGGGGCCTTAATAATTTCATTCGTACAGTACATATAATACTGTGCCAAAGGATTAAAGCTATACACTTTTGCTATCCTTTTCTGTGTAATGTACATGGTTGAACATAACAGCGACAATTCGGTGCCAATTGACTTTCCTGTTTTATAAAAAAGTGGGACAACCAGCACGTGTAAAGCTATAGTCCGTGTCCCAAGTTCTTTTACACTAAGCGTGACAACCTTGTCAGACCTCTCCAATTGTCATTGTTACGCATATTATATAAACTAACAACTGAACACTTGATCTTACAGTTGACACAGTGCCAAATCCTGTGTCCAGATATCGACGAAAAAACGCTGGGGAGCAAGGAAAACAGCGTGGCAATATCCCAGCTTTTACTGTTACGCAAGCAGCTGGCCATTTCGTGGGGCCGGTTCTTTAATTTGATTTCTATTTTCTCCGAGAGAAGTAGTGTACTATAATTTCATGTGAATTATGTTTATGGATACTGCATGCCTTCCTCATTGTGCGTGTCATATGGGCATGTTGCAGCGTCTTAGGTGACTGCCCACTTTAAATTGCGGGAAAATAGTTTTTTAATTTTAATTTTAAGGACATGTGTGTGCCCAGAGACAGAGAGGGATGTAAAAGACGTACTTGGCCTCCAGTAGCAGTGTAGAAAGCCGAGGCGAGAAAAATGGTCCATCCTGAGTTGTATTACGTAGTGGCGGTAAACTAGTTCGTTGATCATCATGAGAGTTTTCCTGGAGGCAACGAAATTTACCAACGTGGTATGGGTTGTTAAGACGCTAGCCCTGGAGGTAACATGCTGCGCTATTGTTGCGCAGTTGTTCGTTCAGCCAGCGTTCTTGACTCATTCGAGCGTATGCGATTTACCAAGAAAGTCGGAAGACAGTTGCGCGAATGTTGCGAGTATCGAAAAAAAGAGATTATTGGTGTTGTGGTGTTATGGGAATGCAGTGGAAGGCAACATGGTAAAAAGTGTGGTCTAGAACATAGATTCACATTGAATGCAACCAAAAGGAATAGTCTTGAAGGAGAATTTAAAAAAGAAATGTAAAAAGTTTTTCTTTTTTTTAAAAAAAAGCAAAAGGAACTTCGTAGCCAATAAGAATAAATCTAACCAAAAGAGAGTTAAATAGAAAAAAAGTTGTTGAACACAAGGGAGGACGGCGTTGGTAGGGAAAACTCCTGGAGTGGGTCTAAATGGTCGTCCTTTGTTTGGATTTGTTGTCATAGTAATGAGCTTGAAATCGTATTGTTTCTGGTATCTATTGAAGTAAATAAAAGCAACTTTTTCAAACGGTTTTGAAAGTCTTGGAAGAAAAGCCGCGAGAATTGGTGTTGCCAGTTCCACCAATAGGAAGGTCTTAACACACACAAAAAATTTTGAGTCATTTTCGGAAATCCGGACCATTTTTTCCCAAACGGTTTCGAACCTTCTCAAAACTCTCGATAATTTAAGCAGGAATGTTGAGTAACTATATTTTTCAAGCAGTCCTCAAAATGTTATTTTTTATTTACACTTAAAGTTATTATTGAAACAATTGTCAGTAATTTTTAAAATAGCATCGTGAGTGCTTTTAGTGTAAAATTATTACTAATTTTTATTGTAAAATGATTAGTGAATTTTAGTGTGAAATTATTACTAATTTTTGTAAGTGAGTGTAAAAGTTAAAAATTTTAGCGAGTTTTAAAGTGAAATTATAGTGGGTTGTATATAACTATTTTTAATATAAAATCTGAAAAATTCAAATCGGCTGAGGGAAATAATTTTGGGGTCTGGGTTAGCGAATGCGAATGTTGGTTAGTGTATCGAAGCTTGGGCGTCTGGAATGGTGAAGAGTGCTACTTTGTGCCGAGTGCGCACTAAATTAGTTAACGAGAGTTTGGGGAGAGAAAGCTGACGTGCCTTTGATAAAATGGGTGCTGCAAATTATCCCCGTCTGCGTAAATGTCCACAATTATGGGTGACAGAAACTCAACGGATCGGGACAAGGGCTTGAATAGTTGGAAGGGGAAACTGGGTGCGAGGATCGCCGTGAAAAAGCTACCAAAATAGCTTAACGGGATGTGTTTTAAGCCAGCGTGGTCTTTATGGGGCTTGGCACATGACGAAAAATAAAAGTAAAAAAGATGCCGTTGGTTTGGACTAGGCCACCTTCTGCTACCATTCGTCTGCCACCAGACAGGTTTCCGTAGACCGAGATTGGACGTAATGTGAGGATGGAGAGGCTTTTGTTTGGCTTGTCATTGTTGGATGGGTCCAAACGCAGCGTGATGGCAACTGCTGAGTTTCGTGTTCCACCTGTCATGAGAGTTAAAAATTGGCACGCCGGGGCTAGGAGGACTTTGTTTTGAGTTACTGGGCTGGTTTAGGCAGAAGTGCACAACAGTTATACGAGTAAGAATATTCAAGCGGAAAAAGTGCTTTATGTGTAACAACGATATGCGCACAATTGTTCAGTGTATACCGTAGGTTGCAGTTATTTTAGTCGGTAGAATATATATTATTTAATAGATTGGCTGCATTGTTAGAGCGAGATTTTTTCCCTTTGGGAGAGGAATAGTTTTTTTTTTTTTTTACAGGTGCTGCACATGGTTAGGATGTGTCCCTAATGCATAACGGTAATGTGCGCATTCTTTCAGTGTATACACTGTTTTGTAGTGTTGTAGCGTAGGGAAATTACATAGTGTGTTTATTGAAAACGGGTATTGCATTGCTTAGAGCAGTATTGTTTCATTGGGAGAGGAACAGATTTTGTAAAGGGAGCTGCACCAGTTTAGGATATGTTTATGTTTATGGGCAGAGAGCGACGCTGCTGAAGGTTTGGACAAGCTCAACAATTATTGCTCAATACGTTTTAGTAGATGGCGCTGCTTCTGCCTGTCAGTAGCAACCTAGTACCAAAATCAGTAACTGAAAATAGGGAATTGTATTTTTCAAATACCTTTTTGATTGTCTACCATTGCTCGTAGCTTTGTTGTGCATTAGTACGTTGCCCTAGTGCTCCACATCTTCGTTTAATCGCATCTTAGATTAGTATCGATCATGGGCCAAGGTTTCTCGATCTGATCCGATCAAAACAGGAAAGTAGGAAAAATATTTAGACCCGGATAGACGAAGATTCAAGATCCTTTAATTCCTGTATATCCTATAATGTAGGATATATACCTATTATTCAATCAAAGCGTGCAAAATATCGATATCAGACCGACCGACATAGGGAAACCGACAGTATAGATAAAAAATCCGATCAATTAACTAATCGTCATAACAATCGTGCGGGGAAATCTATGACAACTAATACGTCGATATATAACTACAATGAATCGCTACCCATGCTTACGATAGCGATTGATAACCTCTGCAGCCAATCGAAATTTCTCTGAGAAAACTTGATCTGGCCCTAATAAATATCGGACATATAGTTGGTCAGGTCGGTTGAATCAGATCTTGTTTTTGAAGCTAAAACTTATATCTTTTATCAAATCTTAACGTTGTCGATCATTTGCCTACGCGTCTCTAGCCGATCCGATCCGAAAAAGCAAGGCTTCTATCAGGCCCGTATCCAGGATTTTGGTTCGGGGGGGGGGGGGGGGGG
>JAHZNP010001935.1:0-12750 GCA_020615345.1 Triops cancriformis | reverse complement strand
TTTAGCTTAACCACTTCAAATTGTCAAAACTAGAGGTTACACAAGAGAACCACAAAATTAAGTCACTGTCAATTAATCCTTGGTTATAAAATCATGTAAGCTAGCAGTAAAATAGCTCGCTGTAAAAGAGTAAGTTTATTAAAAAGAAAACTAATGCAAAAACGCAATATCAATGGTAAAGCAAAAGCACCAATTTAATAGTTGATGTCGGAAATACGTTTAATATTTATAACTTGTCGTACAACACCTTATATAGGCCTTCGGTACCATGAGATAGCGTTATATGCAATTCAGCGCTTTCCCATACCCTGACCACTACAAAAGCACCTCTTTTCTTTTCTTTCTTCACTTTTCACATCTTTCACCTCCCTTCTCTTCTTTTCTCTTCTTTCATTAATCGCGCTGTGTGCTACATTAAGTCGGGTTCGAGCCGGTCAAATTGATAAAAAAGCAGGATCTATTAGTCGGTTTATCGTGAGCCGAGCCGAGCCTGTGAGCCGGTCGCCCAAGCCGAGCCGAGCCTCTGAGCCGGTCACCCAAGCTGAGCCGAGCCTGTGAGCCGGTCACCCAAGCTGAGCCGAGCCTGTGAGCCGGTCGACCAAGCCGAGCCGAGCCAGTGAGCCGGTCCATCCGAGCCGAGCCGGCCTCGGCTCGGCTCGGCTTGGCTTGAGCGGCTCAGTTTGCCAGCCCTAGTTCCAACTTCCTTTTTCTCACACTTTTGTCGTCAAGTAAAAGTGCAGTGGATAATCGGCTTTCAAGATACGCGCGACGTACGATTGTGGAAGTTCTATTCGGTAAAGGTCGACAAATGGAGTTCACCTTAAAATGAAACCCCAACTTAGAATAGGTTTCTAAAGGTTTTGTACAAATTGTTCGGTTTCATTTTTACTTCTATAGTTTAATATACCTTTAAATTTATTTTAGCGTACTTTTATTTATTTTATTTGTATTTACTTTATTTATATTTTCTTTTCTTTATTTTTATTTATTCCGGCGAACAGGAAAGACATTAGTTTTTCGCAACTGTACTGAAATACGTACGAACTTCGCGTTGATTGACGAGCTGTCTTTCACTTGGTCGAGGAGCCGACGTTAATGTCAGGGCCAAGCGGATTCTCGAGGTCTACTAGTGGAATTGTTATCGAGTAAGCCGAACTCAAGTTTCTAGGCTGTCATTGAGTACATGCGGGCTTGTATAGTACAATAAATAGCAACTTTCGGAAGCAAATTGCATTGACAAGTTCGATTGGCTGCCATACCAAATCGATTCTTAGTACCTTTACAATAATTTTGTTGGGTTCCCGTCGAACTCGGGAATATAATTGCCCTAAACCTTAGTACCTGTAACGAAATAAGAAACCCTAAGGCTTTTCGATAACTAAGTCACAAAAATAAAACTGTACTTTATTATCGTTTTCAGATAGTAATTACAAAATTGGGCATTAAGAAATTGCTCTGTTAAAACTGGTAAGCTTCCGAAATCGTAGAGAAGTCTTCACAATAGATATGCTGTTCATTCATAATCGTATTCTAATAGTAAAACAAATCCGATTAAAAAGTTAACTCCGCGAGCATTTCTTTCAACACATCTTTATCACTAAAATGTCTCTAACCCGCCAAGAATGTTTGAAAGTGAAGCTGTAACTTGTAAAAAATTTGGAATCTGTACCTAATTTGGGAATTATGCGTTAAAACATGGAAGAATGTAAGCGTCAACTCACGATAGTCACGATTTGTATGTATCCCTATAGAATTTTGTAATTTCGATTTCTTTTACATTAGAAGGTAAAATGAATGATTAGAATCCTTATGAAAGCGTCCTCTAAGTCCTTGGTAGCTTCACGTCTTTTTTCCCCCTTTTATTCTGTTTCAACAGTTAAATAAATCTTTTAGGGGTAGGAGTTTTGTGAACGTGTTATTCATGGGAAACGCACGTGCCTGAGCATGTTAATCCCTTAGGAAGCTAAATGCGCAGTCGACCAGAAAAAAATAACGTACGGATTTCCTGGTTCAAAAGTTACGATAAATTTTGTGAAGAGAAAACAAAAGTGTAAAACATTCTTAGAATTGAGGTCTCGGGGAACAGAGATGAAACTTTCATGTTACTAGCGTCTGCCAAATGTTAGTCGTAATGAATTTTATTTGTATTAAAAAAAGTCGACTTTCGCTTCTAGTTAGCCAGATTTCGTGTTGTCGTAATCTGCTCACGACGTGACGTACAAAACGTAACGTGGGTGAAGTTTGGTGTACCGGTCTTTGTTATATCGCATGAAAGGTTTTTATAATCTTTTGGCAGTTTTTCTCTATTTTACAAGGGGGAAAACAGGATCAGTTCATGATTTTGGAGATTAAGGTTGCCGATTTTTGATATTGGGCCAATGATAACGTGTACGTTTCGGTTGAGCTGCTACACCTGGGAAGCACATTCGTTTTCTTTTTTCTCAGGTTGAAGGAGAAAAGAACACAAAAAGGAAAACAGTTTTACCAGCTTATATTGAAAAAGTAGCATGCGTATTTCCTTTTCAAGGGAATCTTTTGGGGGAGTACAATTGACAGAAATGGGATAGGGACGAGAGGGAAACTAGGTAATGAAGAAGACGTTGCAGTCTAGTAAACTTGTATTTAGTCCAATGCTCGGACGACCGCAATTTTCTCCTTTTGACATAATCATTATTCTTCATGGAAAAAAAGAACTGGGAAAGTACGGAGAATGGTGTAGAAAACAAAAATCTCGAAAAAAGGAAATAACAACAAAAGCCTCTGTGTCGTGGAAGTATGTTTTTTTTAATGATTTAACTTTTTATTTTTATTTTATTTGCTTCGCGTTATTTCAAGTATTATTTTGATATGTATTGTGTATTTTTTATTTCAGTTATTTATTGTGTAGGTTTGTTTTGTACAGGTGGTCTAAATTTGTCTTTTGTTTTTGTTTTAGATTTATGGGTGTATGTGTCCATCAAGGCCAACTCCATGCCCTAACCGAAGTAAGTTCCATTTCTTTGATGTTGTAAGCGATCAGTAAAGCGAACTCCGTCCTGATTTCGTGAAAGATCGTGCCCAGCATCTTAAACAGGTTTTGTGGGCAGTGAAAGGGCAAAAGGGTCGTCCTTATATCGCTACTGGATTTTGGTGAATGCGTAGTTTTGATTCAGACAATTTGGGAAGAATGGATAACACATGTATACGGGCATTGTAGTAAAGAAACCCGTCCATAACGCTGGTTATCCGTTCCACGAGCATTGATCAGACTTTTGTTTCATGAAAACGCAGAACAGAGAAAGGCGTTTCTTCACATGAAGCCATATTTGCACTGTTTCCATGTTTGGAACGAACACGACGCCCGCAATGTCACAAGTGTCACCCATATGTGGAAATCTATAAAGACAGACCTTCAGAAATTTATTCTTTTGTACTGTCAGTAATAACATCACGGCAGATCGATTTAGTGACCTTAAAATTGAAGTGATTGAGCTTTCCTATGCAAGCAGTGGACTATTATATCACAAAGAGAGGAAAAGAAAGTTAGATTTATTTTTGACATGATATTTTCGCCAGATTTAAGTGGCTGTTGCTTTCTTTTATATCTTTGCTGTTTATTTGTTTTATTTTTATTCATACTATTTTTCGGTTTCATTTGATTTAGTTGTTCATTTATTTTTGTTTTATTGATTTAAGATTTATTTACTCGTGCGCGTTCAAGAAGAAATGGTAATGTATTGTATCGTATTGGTATCGTATTGGGGAAAATGCTGGTGAAATGTATATCGGAAACTTCGACTGTGAAATACTCTCATGTTGTGCACCTGGTTCTAACATTTATTTTGTAATTTCCTAGTACATAAATGGAGGGAGCTTGGAGTATGTGATTTCAAGTTCGGAAGAATTACCCTGGATCTTGCGGGTCCAGTTGGCATTGGATATCGCGAAGGGTTTACGATACCTCCACTGCAAGGGCGTCTTCCATCGCGACCTAACTTCCAAGGTAAAGATGCATTCTTGTGGTTTTGTTTTCGCCGGATTTTGCGTTGTATTTTGCTTGCTCAGGAGAGGTGACTGGACAAGAGGCGCTTTGCAAAGAAATTTTCGATAAAACTGAGAAGCGAGAAAAGTCGCCCAGCGAAAGAGACGACGAAGAAATTTCAATGTTTTGAGTGAAGGAAACACGTGCGTTTTGCTGAGCTGGAAGATAAAAATAGTGCCGAGTTAGTCACACCGGAGAGGCAAAAGACCTCCCGCCAACTCTTTAAACTCCTCTCTCTTTCAAAAGGCAAAAAAAATACTTTCATTTTTGTTTCGGATAATCTCGGCGAGTCGTAAGTTTCCGCTTTCCAGGAAAAGAACCCAGAGTCTTTTTTTATTACGTCCAAAACAAACAACTCAGCGTGTGGAATTCTTTTCTTGTGATAGAATTAATATCCAGAAAGGAATTCTTAAGCTATTTGCTGTACATTTAGTACTTTTTAGCTGCACCGCGTGAAAAGTATTCGGACGTATTCCATTTAAAATAAGTCATCAGGTAGATGAATATACTGTACGATCAACGAAGTTCTCTAGTGCGAATGTTGTTCATTTGATATCGGAAGTAATGGATAGATAGATTGCATTATTCGTTTTACGTATATTGATTTAGGAACTTCCACGAAAACGAAGAGACCTTAGCTTTGTTTTGACTAGAAATTGCGGACAGTTAGATTTAGTTACCACGTGGCTTTCGTTGACAGACTAGAGAAAGGAAGTTTTATTGCATTAAAAATGTCGTATATTTTCGTTTAGAATATCTTCAGCATTCCATTTCTTTTTGTAGTGTGAATAGTTGTAAGTTCACCAAACTCTAGGGAATTCGAAAAGGTGAATGTATAGAAGCTTGCACTTTCGACTCATAATACACTATGAAATCGTTTGAACGAATTTTCAAATACGAAGAGAAAGTGCATACAATGGTAAAGTAGTGGTATGTACTGTACGTCATTACGAAGGCCGCGTGGGGGCAATTTCTCCTTGTTAGTTAAAAAAGAGACACGTGTGACATTTCCAAGTTCTTTTTCCGCTGTTTTGTGAAGGGGAAAAAAGAACTTTAGAAAAAAAGAAGAGAATGAAGGAGAGGAAAAAGTCGTTA
Source organism: Triops cancriformis (assembly GCA_020615345.1). Taxonomy (NCBI): domain Eukaryota; kingdom Metazoa; phylum Arthropoda; class Branchiopoda; order Notostraca; family Triopsidae; genus Triops; species Triops cancriformis. The sequence continues at coordinate 7,634 of JAHZNP010001935.1, read as the reverse complement.
TGGTTTTAGCGAGGGAAAGAGGCAGGTTATTATTCTTGGCGCAGAAGTAATAAGGATGTTTGGGGGCTTGCTTTTATCTTTCTTTTTCCTCTTCTGTTTTATCCTCGTATTTTTTGTCTCCTTTGTAGAATGTGCTCATCAAGAGAGATGAAGTTAGCCAAGAAATGATGGCAGTAGTGGGCGATTTTGGCTTAGCTGCACCTATTCCGGATCCGCGGTAAGGAAGCCACTTCCTCGGGAGTATTTTTGAAGATGTTGGTGGACCGGGAAAGACGCAGAGACATAAAAAAATGAAATGAAAATAAAGAAACTTAAAATTGGCGGCATTTACATTTTTGCAGGGCGTCATATCGGTTGCCGACAGTGGGCTCGCCATATTGGATGGCGCCAGAATGTTTACGGGGTCAATGGTACAACGAAAAAGCGGATGTCTTTTCCTTCGGGATCATCTTGTGCGAATTAATAGCTCGGATAGAAGCCGACCCTGATGTTCTGCCCCGGACTGAGAACTTTGGAGTGGATTACTTGGCCTTTAGCGAAATGTGCCCGACTTGTCCCCCCGAATTCCTCAAACTAGCCTTCACTTGCTGCAAAGTAAAGCGGATTTCCCTTCTTTGGGATAATTTCTCCCGCCATTTGAGAACAGACTTTTGAAGATTGTAATAATTAAGATCATAGTAAGAATATGTGTAATTTTAGCTAAGCCTTAATAAGGATTTTTCTTTGGATGATATTAGACGAATTGTTGCCACAGAACTTAACTGTATAATTGCACAAATGGTGTACTTAAGGTCTTGAAAAAGACTTCTCATACTATAAAATATGTCTAAAGTAAAGCAAGCAGTCAGTGACCAGTTTACTTAATCAATTCGTGTGAATGTTTACGATTTTTCAATGTGAGAACGTAACTTTTTGTTCGAGTGAGTCGCTCAGGAAATATGCTTTTAGTTCTTATGGAAGACTGTACAGTAAAAAGTTTCTCTGACTTGGATTCTTTGACGCACGGTGTTTTTAAAAACAAGCTTTAATGGGCATAGCCATATCACTTTAAAGTTACGATGCTTAGTTGTCCTGTCTCCAACTGTACAAGTAACGTTGTTTCGCCGAAGTATTCCGGTAATTTATTTCCTTAGTTTGTGTTGTCTTATGAGACACGTAAAATTCAGTCTTGTGAAGCACGAGAGGATGGATCGTTTTTGTATGTGGAACAAACTTAGCTTGTTCATACTGAAAAAAAATCTACTCACTCTGAATGCTAAGTTTGTTCCTTCAGAAAACTTCGTTCAGCAACTTTGAACAGAACAGAAACGTTTCAGTGTATTCTACAACGAACCTTGGGATCCAGTCGGGTTCGGAGTTTCTCCAGTCTAATGTCTGAAATCAAAGCTGGAGAGTTATAATTTTTAAGTCATGAAGTGCAGGGTATCTATGGGGGAAAAGATTGATCGGTGTAGTTTAATCTTGTAGGTAGTTTTAATTACGCAGGCTAAGCCAGAAGTAAGTAGGTTTACATAATGAGGCCAGCTAGAAGGTTTGATGTAAGGTATTGTTACAAAGTAATTAGACGTTAAGAGTGAAAGTTAGACTACTAGGCACCTGAATGTATAATTTATTAAGTAAGCCAAAGTAAGAATCTTCCTTATATTACCTCGGATGTGAGCTTGCGGGGCGTTTTTTTTCCAGGATCTAGCACATAAACATATGGGAAAGACCTTCATTAGAATAGCACTGTCAGCGTGCTATGATTAAGATCTTCGTTATCAGTCTGATTAATTTCGAAGCGGCACAATTTCCCCAGCACCGACAGAAGTCTTGCAGATTACAAAGGCAGCCTAATAGTATGCCTTACCGTTAACCTTTCCTGGTACTCGTATAGTGATAGCCTTTCATGATATTCTTAACGTTATCTACCTGTCTCGAGAATTATTCTTAATGTTTCTTTGTTCACACGTCTACTTAAGTGTGAACGAATGTTAACCAGTACCTAATTGCTATCAAATGCTATGAAACATTCTTTGTGCGTGCAGACAATTGTGGAAATTGATACTAATGAGCATTTATGTTGTTCTAGATGGATCCCAAGAGTCGGCCGGCGTTTGAAGAGATTGTCCCTCACTTGGAAAACATGATTAGGGAAATGAAGTCACGGGCTCAGCAGCAGACGTCTACCAAATCAATATCTCCCTCTTCAGATAAACTTCGAAGTAGCGTTAACAGTACTGGCAGCAATAGTAGTAGCAGTTCCTTAGCTCCCCCGTCTTCATCTTTATCCCATAAAACGGTGAAAGCGTCTCATCGATTATCACTCTCCGATGATGTCTGTCTAGTCCCTGGCAGCTCCCCGAGTGAGAAAGCTCGCTGTCATTATAGAACGCCTCTCCCCTCGTTAGGGAAAGCCAGGAAACCCCTTTCTGGTTCGGAAACACATCTTCACGCCCTGACCTTGACGCCTAAACTGGTAGGAGAAGTAGTTTCAGCCGGTGATCCTTATTATAGACCCAGTCCTCGCGTCCAGAATCCTTTCGCCACCCTCAAACGATTCAAGAATGGCCGCAAAATCCTCAACATCACCCGGTCGGACCTCTTCTCCTCGTGTTGCGAATTACCTCTCCTCCCTGTCCTTCCAGTGGCCACGCCCATGTTGCACCCGCCCTTAAACCGTTTAGCCTCCAAGTCCCTACCTTCCTCGCCTACTACGCCACGGCGAACACCTCAAGCGCTTCCCTGGCTCCTGCCCACCGAAAGCACCCCACCGGTCAACGAGAGATGTTCTTCGGCCCTGGAAACGCCTATTCACCCTACATTGCGAACCGATATAGAGGAATTGAGTAGGGAGTTTCGGGACTTGAACCTGACACCTATTATAGATGACAGTGTGGCCAAAGAGAGGGAAACGAGGAAAGAGGGTTTACCCGTAAGAAAGTGTCTCATCGGCGTCTCGCAAGATGACTCGGTGTTGGCCAAAATCCGATTTCAGTCGCAGGCGCATCTCCCGTCCCTACGGAGAAGAGGATCGTGTGAATCGGGGATTTTCAGCGTCGGCGAGACGGAGCACTTGTACGGCGGGGATATTTCGCCGGAATATAGCATTAGTTCCTTCGATGATACAACGTCCTTGCTGAGCAGCTGTTTGGAACTGCGAGACAACGAAGAAATGGAACGCAGTGGCCGGTTTTCTTCTTTGTCATCTTTAGTATTTAAGCGGTCGAGTTCGATTTATACCGATAGCTCGGAGGATATCTCCAGCCTAGGGGACATAGAAGAACGCGATCGAAGACGGCAGAGACCTACACTACCTTTTGAGAAAGATATCCGAAAAATTGTGGAGTATTTTGAAGGCAACACCAAAAATCACCGGGCAGCTGGGCATGGGAATTCGAATTTGGTACCCAAGCGCTCGATTACGCAGCGTTGGGAACAGCGCTTTGCGAAACGGGAAGCAGCCAAACGCGAAGGTGCAGCTCTTAAGCGGAGCGCGGGTTCCGTGTCAAGCAAGGCAGCTAAGATGGCGGCTATCTTTTCGAACAAAACCGAAAAGCCCCCTTTACCGAATGCAACGGCTCCTCCCAAACGTGGCAATATTAATAAACTAATTGTTTGCGAAGGTGCGGTACGATCGAAGCTTCCTCTTTTCGATAAAAAATGAATGAAATGATATTTTTCCCCACAAGATGTCCTTCATGGTTTGAAATGGTTTGAAGATGTTTGAAATTCGCCGGAGGCGCCTTCGACTGTTTGGAATAGTTTTCATACCGTCACTATTTTTTTAGAACTCCTTTTTGTGTTTAAAAACCTTCTTTCTTCCCGTAATTTGGTACCTGATGACAATACTAGCTAGTAGAGGAAAAAAGAGTTCGTGCTGGTACATGTTCTAGAATTAGTTTTTCAATGACACCGAACCCTTTCCGTGTCCCTAACCAAAGTAAAGTTGAAAACATAGGTGTTCGGTAATTGGTAGTAGTTGAAAAGTTTGTAAAAGAAATCTGTATTATTTGGTTTGGGTGATGCTTTGTGTTTGTAACTTCAGGTTGGGTTGATTTTGTGGTAAAGTGTAAGTCAAACGAATTCCTTGAGTGGCTGTGACTGTAACGACTACTTGCGCCAGCGTGCAAAAATAACCTCCAACTAATTCCAGTTTCAAGTCTAGTTCTTACGATCTTACTATTACTCTCCAGAATAGTTGATCCTATTTTAATTGATTGTGAAAGAAAAAAATTATAATAGCTTTAAGTTCCAGAGATTTTTCCCATGTAATAAAACGATATTAATTTTCACAACAATACTCCACGCGCATATTTTTTAAAGCTACGTAAATTTGTATCACACTTTCAGACAAGACGGTCAAACAATTTCTCGCAGAATCATCACCTGTCGCTCATTACAGTAGTTAAGAGTCACTTAAGTGCGCAGGATACTCCGAACCAAAGTACTGCCGATACAGCTTGCAGACGGTACACGCCCCAGATCTGTGATGCTTCGCGCAACATGGACAGTGGTTTCCTTCTTATCATGAAACGAAGAAAAAGTAAACCATTTACATAATTCCAGCATTGTTAAGTAAAAGAATTACTTGGACTCGAATCAAAGCCACTGGGCGACGACACATTCGTTCTTTCGCTCTCCGAAAAGTCTCGGACATCTTTGCTCCTCCTTCTTTCGTAACGGAATGTACTTTCCTGATAATCAACGTTTCCCTGGCACCATAAAGGAGGTTCCGGTCTAGAATTTTCCAGCTCGGCCGAGCGAATTTGCCGGGAATGTAAATTTTGCACAGAACGTAATCTCCTATCTAAGCTTATTTTCGTTTCCAGACTGCTTGAGCTTCGATGGCTGACAGAAAATTTCCTTTGCCTGTGAAACAAAAAAGCCATGAGTAATTTCCCTTTTGCCATTGTTGACGTCCTTAAAATACTGAAAAAATTTTCACTTTAGCTTGCTCAATAAATCGACGTAATATGCAAAGCTACGCCGAATGGAAGGAAAGTGACTGACTACAAAGAATGACCGGGGAAAAGACATAAAGGAGACAAACGTATTCAATTACCGCATAAAACCTTCATCTTTTGTGGGTGACAGCGGCGGATGTTCGATGTTTTCTAAGCCTGGTGTTCGTTCGATCAATTTTGGATCCACGTGTCGCACCACAAAAGGTTTTACATGCTCTTTGGCACTATGAATTGCGGGTTTTGACCGTATCGTAACTCGCAAGTGACGCGATCGGTCGCTTTTAGGTAATTCCGGCGAACGTACCGTTTTTTGATTAGGACTTCTGTACCATGTTGAGTAATTAGGGTGCTGTTGTGAAAGAAAACAAATGATTAATTATATATAAGTTAAAATTTTTAAAAGATAAAGAAATGGAGGTGACTACCTCGGTGCCGAAAATGCCTAACGTCAAATTGGAGGCGTGGTCTAATTTAGTCTCTCTCGATGGCTCATCGATTTCTCTAAGAACAACACGCGACGTAATTTCTGCTCTTGGTCCGATGAAACCCTAAGACGTATTTATTTACCTATCTCAAATAAGGCAAACATTTTGAGAATCGAAGAAATATTACTGGGTAATTTGGGGAAGGTTCTAAGATAACATCCATATATCTAGTTTGAGTTTTGTTAGTGCGAGCTAATGGAGGACTGGAGAAGAAAAAATCGTTCAACGGACCCAGGAACGATGCTAAAATAACGTGTTCCTTCCTATCGAGTTGCACTAAGTCAATAACTACATTTTCCTCGTTTAACGTCGACAGTAACTGACTGGGTAATCTGCATAATGGAAATGTCTGAAATGTCAAATAATAATTACTTTACAAGGTTTCAAACTGGAAATATTTAAGAAAGAGCATACTCTCTCTATTAAAAACTTTTCATTGAACTCTAACGGAAAATGAGGCAAAACACTCGACGTATGAACATGAAAGCCAAGAGCACAAATTCGTACTCGAACGAGTCCATTGTTGGTGTTTAAACGAACTCCAGGACAAGTGACCTAAAATGAACTTTAGTATTATTTGTTTTTTGACTGAGGAAAGTTTTCGGCACCGGTTGTTTTTAAACTTACAATTCCAACAGAAAGTTCGGCAACAGTTTTCAAACCTTTTCCAGGCATATTTAAATATCAATTTTCCTTGGCCTTCAGTGCAACACAGATCAGTTGGATTTCTTGTGTTTATAAAAGTACTTGTTGTGATAGGGCAACGTCATAGCAACGAGCCTTGGCCAATGAACGCTCCTCTGTCGCCCTATTTGTTTTTGACCGCATTTTCAGCTGAGCACAGGATTGCCAGATGTTTTTTTTTCTAAACCAAAAATAGGAAAAATGGTTTGTTTTGAACTGCTTTGGTTTACGAAAATTTGGTTTGGTTTCTTGGTTTGTCGAGAAAATTAATCGGAATTGATCTGAGGTTGCAAATTAACCTCCTTAAAAAGGTCTCCGTTTCGATAGATCACTTTTTGCCTTCGGTTTCTTGTCATGGGTTTGTATTTCGCGCTTCGTAAGGTCAGAAAGTGATTGGTGTACCGCGTCTGACCCTTGTATCGTACGTCCTTTAGCTACTGTGCTAAGGGTACGGTGCACCTAACCGTTGTCTAGTTTAGGGCAATCGCGTGTTTAAAGGCGCGGCGATTTTACCCTCATTGTTCAGTATTTCATTAAACAATCTCAACAGTAAAGTTTTGGATCATAACGACTAGTGCATCTCGTCGAGTTTTTGTTTAAAAAATCCCTGGTCAATTTTTAAAAAGCCAATTAATTTTCATTTTTATCGGGGGTGGGGTGGGGTGGGGGCATGTTTGAATATACGGCCCCAAGGTACACTAACGCAACTTTAACCTAGTTTATGGGTGAAAACGGAATTTTTCAATTCGTCGGTTAGTTTCGGACTTACCCTATTAAATGTTTTCTGAAATTATCTAGGTGATAGCTCGGAAACTAAACGTCGGATTTGAATTCTGTTAGAACTAATATTGGAATAAATAAATACTTTTAAGTGGCTCTAGTGAACCTCATGATCGAATGTTTGCAGTAACTTTTCTATTTAAAAAAACCTTAAATTTGACTAGCATTTTAAAAATTAACGATTTTTTAAAGAAACAGAAAAAAAACTCGAGGAAGAGCACTAGATATATGATGCAAAACTTTACTGACGAGATTGTTAAATGAAATACTGATCAGTTTGGGCGAAACCGACGACACCATTGAACACGCGACTGCCCTATATCACGGCTAGGTGCACCGTACCCTTAAATTATGGCGAGTTCCATTTGCAACACTGGTGCGCACCAAGTTTTTGAAACACAAAAGCGATTGTTCTGAATTGAGATTTCCCTGTCACTTTCGTGCGAAAAAAATTCGTTCCAAGTCTAACGTTACAAAGCATGTCCACAACAATACCATGAAGCAGTATCTATACACTTTCACTCCTAATAACTGTAAGCGTGTACAGCCATGAGCAAAAAAATTGAGACAAGGCAAACCACAGAAGTCTAATTAAGCCTCCCGAGGCTGATTTGCCTTCATTAGTCGGTGAAAGAGCTTAGACCTATCGCTTACAAGGTAAAAGGTTGCCCCGAAACTGTTTGTCATCAACAGCTATGCATTCTGCAGGGATTCTTCAGGTATTGCCTTTAGCAAACTT
>JAHZNP010001934.1:0-12763 GCA_020615345.1 Triops cancriformis | reverse complement strand
CTTTCACCTTTCAAATTTTCGCGCCGGCGAAAGGGGAACAGGACTGTGGAACAGCTTTTGAGCTGTTCCCTCGAATCGAGAGCACAAGTGGTCGCACAGTACAAGGTACAGTCGCTGGAACAGGACTGTGCGGCACAGAAAAGCCGCACAGCGTCGCTGGAACAGCCTGTTCCATGCACAACTGCAGCACAGCACAGTTTACAGGTTTGGTGACATTATATAACATCGCTGTGCTTTTGTTGCGTTCTTTTACTGTTATATACAATATGAGGCTCATTTGTAAAGCGCCGTATTCGCAGTTTTCGCATCGTTTTGATCCTTCTAGTCGTGGTGTTCAATGCACACCAATGGCTTTCATATCTATATTGTGGAGCTATTATTCTTCGCCTAATTGTTGGAATACCGAAGATATGTGTTCTATAATGTCGCTAGGAGATGAAGTATATCGTAAGTATAACCATCAGCATGTGTTTTTTTCCTCTTCAGAATTGCTTGGTACTTTGCATATGCAAGGAGTTGGGATTTTCGACGTATTTCGACATGGGGAGACATTATTTGGTATGGGGGTTGGCCGACTCCTGAACATACGTTTGTTACAGAATTGGAGAAGGCTTTAATAAAAGGGAAACACTGCACGGGTTCGCTTTTCATATGTAAGGGTTTGTGCATAAGTGTTATTGAGCGTAGTGGTATGTATTATGTATTTGATTCGCATAATCGGGATGCGTTTGGTCGGTATAGTAGTAATGGAACTGCCGTGCTTATGGAGTTCACGTATAAAGAATTAATCTTGTATTTGCGGGATTTCTTTTGGTACACGGGCAATAAACAATATGATTTCGTCCGTGTTTGTTGTTCTGAGCGTAAGTCTGCATGTTTGACTGATGATTTATGGACCATTGGGGAATGTAACAAAGGCGAATGCCCTCAATTTTGGGATCGTGAGTTAATGTGCAGAACAAGAGACTGCCACGTTATTGGACATTCTGATGGAAACTGTGAAAATAACCAAGATCGTGAGAATTCTGAGATTTTGTATATACCGAACGAATCAAATGATGCCAAAAAAATGAGATCTAAACCAAAATATGACTTATTAAAAATGTTACGGTCCCAGGTCCAACAAAAAATCTCACTACAGACTTCCTAAAACCCGCGCCAGCAGCACTACAGCCATCTCCTGCTGTATAACTGAACGAACCACCACACATCCCCACATCCTCCGCTTCCACTTGCCCAGCTTACTCGACAGGTCGCCTGTCGTCTTGTTTTAAATTGAACGCGTATATCCGCAAGAGGTAGTCTGTAAATTAGTTTCTCGCAGATACGGTTGGAACGCGATTTAATCCCGATCATGTTGCGAGGTAAGATTCAATGAGATAAGATCATCAATCTATTATTTTCTATGTTGTTCCAAACAGTGCTTCTATTATTTAGCTTAAGATCAGTGTTTCTGATCATCTGTATGTGTCTGATCTTAGATCGTTTTGACCGTGTGGTGGTGTTTTCTATCCGATTCGAGCTAGTAAAAAAGCACAGCCGGACGTAAAAGAAACAGGTCTGTATACATGTCATTCGATAGAAATAACAATATTTTCCGATGACCCTTTCCAATTTGAAAATGCCCAAGCTTAAGTCGCCGCCTTCCTTTCGTTCGCAATGTTTATACCGTTCAAAGTTTAAGAATGGAAAGTTTCAGGATGCCATATTTTCTGTTTTTAATAAACGTATATTATAGATCAATGGGTACAAATATCTTCTGTAAGTAGTCACTTAAAATTCGGGAAAAACCAGCCATGTAAACATTTGGGAGTCTCTCCAGGGGTCAGAAATTCAGTTCTGCCAATTTCCTCCCACGTTGCCGCATCTAAAACTAGCAATCCAGCTTTTCGTTCCTTGTCTTTTACATCACCACCCCAAATCAAAGCTGACAGAACTACTCCATCGTCTTCTCTCTAGATTGCAGAACAGAAATTAAAGTCTACACAACGTTGTTCGAGCTCTTACTTGTGAATCCGGACGTGGTACGAAAATGGGCTCGGAAGCATACAAATTCTTCTCAGACCAAGTTTTACATGTTTTGGTCAAAGTGTCGACCTTTATTAACTGACCAGATTTTAATATAAGTTAGATACTAAAATGTATGTAAAGCTAGCTCTAAACTTACAGTCCCAGGATTATCAGCGTCAACATCAGAAGATATTGCATAGAAATACCGGTATGGCTTTCCGTTAAATGCGTCGTAGTTAATTCTTGGTGTCTCGCAGCCCAAATTGCATAACTCTTCTGGTGTTACATAAATAGATCCGTCAGATTGGAACATAGCTTCTGACTGCGAGTAAGCCAAAGTGTTTAAATTCCCTTCTGAGTTTGGCTTGGGGTTTAATGGGAGTACAAAACGCAGTGGCCTTCCTCGAAACATTTTGGCGTAATCTGGGTTTGTCTGTGCATTTTCCAAGGCATCAATATACATGCACTTCAGCATATCTGGATTCTTATAACAACAGACATCCACAACCAGATGACCTTTATCCTCATAGGCGTTAATGGTGTGAAGAAAAAATAAAGTATCGGTAACATATCGAGTGCGAAGTTCGGTTCCAAGTGAGCGCGGAATAAGGCGCAGAAACGTCTACAATAAACACCTTCATTGATTGACCTCCAGGAATTCGAAGTGCTTTCACCTTTTCATTTTTCCAACGCAAAGAGTCAATTAGAGGCTTGCCAGCAATCATTCCCCCGACAATTTTAACCAATGGCGCAGTCAGCGGTTGCTCTACTAACACGAAATATCTGTCAGTTAAAGAAAAACTGTGCATATAGCAAGGTCGAAACCGCCATCTGCATGGTACAACGGCGACCGCTTCTGCTTTTTCTGCAACACGTAGAAGAAAGGAGATGAAGAAAAGGAAAAAAAAGGGACATAAATCAGAAATAAAATATAGTAACGAAAAAAATGGGTTACGGCAATTACCAAAGGGTTTCGGAGAGGCAGGAGCAATGCGATTTATTGTATAGCAAGGTCCCTTTTTTCCGACAGCTTGACCCAAATGGTAAACGCAACCGTCATTTGTGACATGTGGGTGCGAGCTTTGATTTACATAACTCTGCAAGCGCTTCAGATCAACCTAGTTCAGTGTACCATAATCGATGATTAAGTTTCCGAATTCATTGAAGAGGATAAAATAATTTTTGTACTCTGCCGGTGGTTTCAAGTGTTACGGGGTCAATTCTATGCGCAAAAGGTGATTCCGCAAATGCGTAGACTTCCTTGCCTACTGGATATACACTTATCATAGCATTGTCCGAAATGGCGTTATCAAATAGGAAAAGCGAAGCAATTCTGAGGATAAACATGCCATTATGTCACTTTTTAAACAAGAGGACAATTCAATCTTTAAAGAAATAGGGTGAATAAAATATACACTGAATTTTACCTATGAAAAATAGTTTTACACATGTCTGGAGCTACTGTAGTACCAAATTCAGGTATCACCACTTTACCCGCTTTGGTGTTACCTACATAAGAATTGGAACGTATAAACTGTCTTTGGTACGTAACTTTGCCATCTGTTATAGCAAATCTAAGAAGAATTCCTAATTAAAATAGCGAAGAAAAGGATAAAGTTTTGTCAGTCTACCTGTGAAGTAAACCTGCGCCATCGAAAACATGCCTTAAAGCTTGTTTCTCATACCGAGTTTTACCGGGGCCATTTCGTAGCAAGGAGCCGCTGAGCCATTTTGGAATTACTCCTGTTTGACACGTGACGCGTTCTTAATTAGGTAACCAAATTTCGCAGGGATTGGTTAGCAAAGAAAAACTGTACAAAACTAATATATTGATATTTTGTTATTAGAGTAGAGTACGGACAATAATAACTTAGCGCAATTATAATTAATATGGGCAATGACAGATGTCTGAAAGCTCCAGAAAAGCGAAAGTCTCAGAACATAATATATATTGGATTAAAGTCTGTTTTTGCCAAGAAATTACTGACAAGTGCTTTTATACTTCTGGACATCAGATGTTTAAAAGGCTTTTTAAAAAGTTGAAATTGGACTTGCTTGTTACAAATGTATAAACAACGCTATTGAAATCTAAACAAGAGTTACGGTTCAAAAATGTACTGTCAACATCTTATTTTTGTGAAGAACTGATAATCTTTGTGAAATCGCCTGGGCCGTTTAGCATGTCGTTTCCATACAGCACGATTAGTTGTACCGAAACGCTTTGTACCACAGACAATATTTTGTGCTATGTGAACGAAACGCCACGAAACAGCATGTTTGTTTTTGCCGACGTTGAAGACAAATATTGAGTCCCTAACTCCGTTGGAATATAAAAGAAACATACAAAAATAAAGATTTCCATACAAAATTGGTTTCAGAATGTCCCGACTGCGAGTAGGCGTTTGCCTGTTCTGATACAATAGTTTTAAGTTTACCGTTTAATTGGCCAACAAGTCGAATGGTTAAATTTATGAAACAGTACGCGTCGTCCGAGCCATAAGGTAAATTTGTCCAAGGACTTGGACAAATGTAAGAAATTACAGTTTCCAGTATTATTGATGATTTGCTACTGGTCTTTTGCTATGCCCAGCATAGTGGATGTAATTTCGACTGTCGTTTAGTTGTGCACTTAGGAAAGACAAATAACCGTTCACAGTTAAAATTGTCGTGAGTCTCTTGTAGGCCCTATCGCTATACTCGCAACCAGAAGCCATGGGCACACTGAAGTAGAATGCAATTAAAATGCATAACTTGAAAGCTTCATAAACGCGCGAAAGGATCCGTCGAAGTTTCTCACGTTATACTTACAACTTTAGAACACTTTCCTCGCCAGTAAGCAGTTATAATACGAGGACTTACCAGAAGTAATTCCTGTTATAGGTGTAGCCACTTCGTGCTCACAGTTACGTAACCAGATGCTCAAGTCACAGTTAGGATACAGGTCTTGGGAAGCTGCTGGTGCTTCCATGTTATTCTCTTGTATAGTGGACTCTGAATGAATCACAAGTAATCGCGAGTTTCCTCTTATGTACCCTCGTTTACCCGCTTTTCTGCAGCTAAAACATTGTTCAGTCGTGACTCGTAGCACGAGAGCGGAACGGAAACCGGAGATGTGAGTTAAGCAGCTTGACAGGATTAAAACATCTCCCCCGTTTCCCCTCATTTGTTCATCTCAAATTACTCTAGTGTCACGCGTAAAAACGTGACAAAAATCGAACACGGGATTCCGACCCACGTGTTTCGGCCCCGTAAAACCTACGTCGTTTAATAATAAACAACGGACATAATGGAAGTGTCCTCTACTTCATGACTTCCTCTCATTACTCCATGACTTGCTGGTTCAAAAACCCACTCAATATTTCAGGAAAGCCATAAATGACCCTCATACGGTTCGCAACCTCCCATTACTCTGAAAGGTCAGTCGCTCCACCAAAGCTCTCGCACCCCACAACAGATCGATTAAGAACTTTTATTACACAGAGGCGCTAGGAAACATACAATATGGGGAAGGCACGTGCTATTGTGCAAGACATGCAATCCTAGGGAAAAAGTCTTCCGGTAAATTAGGCAGTTCCTACGGACTTTCTGGTATGGCTTTGAAGGATCCTTCGGACACGATATAGACCACGCATCCGGTGAAAATCAGTGAGCAAACTCCCGCGAAATTCATCATAAGTTGAGGTTCCGTAAAAGTAGTTCGGAGGTTTCTACAAGCAGGGATAAATTTTCAACTTTTGGAAACAGACTTGGTCAAACACTTACGCTGCAGATCCAGTCATTGCGAACATGTTCATTCCCATTACTGCAGCTACGGTGGTCAAAAGCAAGATCCCAATCCCAAACACAACATGAATTCGTAGGTAAAACGCTTTGTACTTCTCGGGAACATTGGGAATCGTAAAAATGACGAATCCAAAGACAAGCTATTAAAATCCAAAGAAATTCAGTATGTGTATAACGTCGTGCCTCACTATTAGTTTGTTCATGAGTAATATTCGGTATTCTTTTAACTTAATTATTTCGTCGTTTGTGCTCTTTCACATTCCCCTTACTTGGCAAGCGAAGAGGGTTAAGGCACCTATTCCGACCCATGCGTGTAAGTTATCCATTGGTTTGTTACCAGAGACTTGGAACATTGCATTAACACCTGCCACTGCGATCATAAAAACTATACACTGTATTGCGCCATGTGTATATTTTGTCGCGGGCTTCTTGTTCGGGATCATTCGGTAGATGGTTAAAGCTATGATGTTATACAATAAAAAGAGAATAAATTAGTCATTATTCAAGGCTATAAGAAATAATTTGAAACTTACCTTCGCCATTCAGAAAAAGAAGCCCGAATGTCATCAGAAAAGCGTGAAGATTATATTTCTGCTCAATCCCGCCACCGTATTTGTTCGCATATGCAGCGACTAGTGAAAAGGCTGTAATACCTGCCACTAGTGCAACGGACCAAACAATATACCTAAAAGTCGAGCTACTTATAAACATGGTTAATAAAGAACGAGGAATTCGAACACTAAATATCCAAACGGGTGAAGAAATAATCCTTGTGCGTAACAGGTACGGCACAGGTAAAGTTATACTGCGTTCAGTTGGCAAAGGAATCAAGCCATTTCTAGGACACTTTTCGTTTGGTTAGGGTTCGAATGTGCGCAAGCGTAAGGGGAGTGGTAGCAAACTAAGGAAGGGTACAGTCGACATTTCGTTCATAAATAATTTGGTGTTATTGAACGGATTTCAACGCAATTATATCAGAATCGATCTACTATTTTTGTTACATCCTTTGAAATTGAGAAATCCACTTCACGTATCTTATTTTTCAGAACATTTTTTTCTTGTTTAAGGTATTTATACTATATAATATATAAACAGCTTGGGAACTTCTGCATAATTCGCTTCCCTGTGTCACACCATGTGCGTGCGTTGTGTCGTAAAAAGAACAAGCTATGTTTTCCAATTTAATTAAGGAGTTCGACATACAGTTTGTGATCAAAAAAGAAAACGGGCGAAAATTTTTCAATCTGTTTATAATTTACGTCTAGTTGACTCCTTTGCTTTATTATTCATTGTGTTCAGAACTGTCATTGTATCACTACTCGTTTAGTTTATGAAAGGGTGGTTTGTTTGAGATAATATTCGTAATAACAAATTGGCCCAAGCAAAAGTGTAGTCTTCTTATACGGTGTTATGTACGAGGCATAACTACTGTGAGAGCTTTGCTCTGGGTTACGAATTATTCGCGGGATGATTGTAGCGGGATATCTCTCACAAGCGCATCGTGTAGTTAGAATATGATCGTTTTCTTTGGTTATTTTTTATGCGAACTTAATGGATAGTTAATGTTAGTTTGGTTTACTTTAAACTTGCCTTTCCCATAATGGCAATATTGATGTGTGCTCTTATATTCAGTTGCCAAAAAATGCTATTAGTGTTTTTGTTCACTTTTTAACTCCACTTTCAGATTATTGTGCAATTAGGTATTTTTACGCAATGTAGCAAAATTTAATAAAAACGATATTTTGGCACACTACGACACTTGCCACTACCGTCTACTACTACAAACTGCTAGTGTAGTGAACTATAAAGGATTAGTAAAGGTCACTTTGCCGCCAATTATCAGTGTTACAAGCAGGGCTTTATCCAGGGTTTTGGTTCAGAAGGGGCTTTGCGCTGATATCTTACTCTTACAGAACATTTACCAGGCCACAATCGGAATTCTCTTGTTGTATTGTCCATCATCCTGATAAAGATATTTTTTTTCTGGCTGATAGGGGCCGTAACCCACCCTTGGATACGTTCCTGACCACGAATCAGCTCTTATCCTAATTTTACGGACCAACATTTCGGGATTTTGATTCATCACATTTTATCGGTGCGGGGGGTTATCAGTCAATTTGTAAGTCTTCGCACAAGTCAGCCTACCAGGAATTCCAATGGCGTGAATGATGTCTTATTTTGTAAATTCAAATCTCCCGCAACTCATTAGGCACTGTTATTCCCAAATGTGAATAACAATATAACAATTTTTATTTGAGCTATGTCGAAAACTTTCTTTTCGGAATTTCTTCACTTTGTTAGAACGAATATAAGATTTTTACCTAGTTTTTCCTTTCCGACGCCCTTTTTTTGTTTAATTTCTGTAATTTTTAGACTTTGATTGAAAAATGAGCCTTCGTTTTACTAAACGAAAAAAACCCAGAAAATTAATAATGCGCCTTTTCCGTCTATACCTTCGAGTTATTATTTACGTCATCCAGAGAAAGCACTTAAGAACAGTAAACCTCTTATCTTCAATAGTACATGGGCAACAATGATAAACTTATCATTGTTCCAATTGGGAACAGCTGCGGTAAATGTTAGCGTTGGCCCCATGTTTCCTGTACTTAGGTGTTTTTTCCTAAAACACAAGGTAATGCAGTTTATTGACTGTTTTCCACCGCAAAAGACAATAAAGATTCCTAGACATGACAGTAGATTGACAAGTAAGACACCAGTTTACATGGTCCGATTTACTAAAACTCGATTTACGTATTCAGCGTCATGGCATCCATTCGCGGGTCAATTTAACTTTTTTCCTTTCCTGGACTCCTGTGTTGTCTTTGACTTCCTGTTTCAAAAGTATAAGAAAATAGTTAAACCACTTGCGGTTTCCGTCATTAGCCACGGCCTAAGGCCGCAGCAACTTCTGCTCTTACTCTATGCGTTATAATATTACACACACGTGTGCGAGTTCCCTGTTCCGAGAAGTAAGTTAAGACACTAGAAGTTGCGAAAGTGGAATTACCACGAATGAGATAATAGGCATGTCACTTTCCTGATAAAACCCAAAGAAAGCAATTAGTAACCTTTACTTTTAGGATCAATTGAAAAGTTTTACGTCATACGAAACTGTATACCCCTGACAAGAGGCGAAAAAACAACCACGTAAGATAGCGCACATTTGTCAACAGTTCTTCTAGTGTGCATACCTATACACTGCAAAAAAAGTCCCCCTTCTTTGGGGGCAAAAAAATACCCAAAACGGTGGGAGCCACATGGGGGTTATTTTAATACCTGAAAAAAATTGGGGGCTACCATGTTAAAAACGGTATATGCAACCTTCTGAAACCTGTATTTACAAAATCCCAAAACACGTATTTTTTAAATTCTAGAATAAAGGGGAAAAGCACCTAAAAGCGAGGGCACAAGATTGGTGCGGGAAAATACCTATAAACGGTATTTCGATAGAACCCCGAAAATCGGTAGGCTAGCTCCTAAAAACGGGGTTATCTTTATTCTGTTTTTAGGCGAAGAAAAAGTGCTGAATCTAAGTATACACTACTGAAGTTGGGTGTTTATATCTACTATTTTTCGAGTTGCATTCACGCCCTTAATCGGTTGAGTCTATATCCGTTGTTTGGGGTTAGTAATTTGGAAACCTGACTTCTGATTTGTTAAATGTATTAAAAACTGTTTTCCCCCTTACACTGTTAAAAAATCCGTCCTATTATAGGTCGAAAAAAATACCTAAATGTGGGGAAACCAGATGAGCGCTTTTTTATATACCTAAAATTTTTTAACGTAGGTACAGTCCTATGAAAGGTATATTTAGGAACACCAAAATCGGTAAATTCTAAAAATCTCAAATTGGGGTTATAGAAATGCCATTAGTGAGGGCACCTAATCTCTCATTCTGGAAAAAATAAAAGTCTAAATTTGTGTATATTTTAAAACCCAAGTTAGACCTTTAATATTACTATTTTTAAAATTTCGACCCCCCAACAACGACCAAAAGTGAAGACCCATTATGAAAACCACATTATCCTAAGTTTGTGGATTTGACCTAATATTAATTTTTATTTTTAAGCCGTGTTTTTCTTTACAAATATATATTTTATATCTTCTCGTGAGTACAGTGGGGTTTTTCCAAAAGACCAATACAGAACATGTAAAACACATTGGAATAAAAAATACGGCAGATAAATTCAAATGGAGAGACATTTTCAAATACAAAACAACACATACAAAACAGTCAAATAAAAATTTGAACTAACAAATGCAAGACAGTCAAATAAACAGAAATAGTGGACGGAACAAAATCAACACAAATAGGTCAAAACATATAAGGATGGCGTAAGTACATGGATACAAAGATGTTAAAAATCGCAAAAAAATGGTAATAGACAAATAGGTACATATTCAAAAATAGGTACGCAAACATCCAAAGAACATAACATTTTGAAATCACTTTGAATATTTAAAAAATCACAGAATGGTGTCACACTTTTCTTCAAATTCCCTCTGGTTGGGGAATATTTTTATGCATCCAAATTTATTACACGTCTCGCTGTTCAAGTTCAGACATTTTCCTACGATGATGCAAATCACTGTCGTGAGATGCGAACGCAATAGCTTGCTTCAAGCTGACAACATCGTTAGCACCGACCGACGAAAAGGAAATGTCAAATTCCTTATCACTAATAATTAGAAGAATGTGCCTGGTCATTGTCGAAGTCATGGGCCTAATACAAACACAACTTGACACAACGCACACCACAATGAATTTTTACGACCTTGCAGAAAACGACATAGCGGCTAGCTAGGACGGGGAGCGAATGCGTACACGGATCAGCAGTCTCGCTTGTAGGGAGCGAACATTCATTATTGTGCAACAGTGAAATATTCCCGTAGCAGGGTGTAGGACATAACCGATCGGACTTAAATTCATTCTTGGCAGCAACGAAGTATAGGAATTTGACAAATGCACACTAAGAGCATTAAATTAAAATGCCGATTTTGAGGCTTCTACAGCCTATTTTTGAAAACATTCGCCTCATTTTTGGGAAAGGTTACCCTTACGAGAAAGGCGTCACTCATAATAGGAAAAGCCAACACATTTGGGGTTATGGATACGTGTTTTGAGCACTGGCTCCCCTTTTTTGAGACGGAGAAACCATCTTTGGGGAGAGGTCCCCTTCTTGAGTACTGACAATCAATTTTCGCCATTTATAAAATACCCATTTTGAGTACCTTTTTAACAGTGCACTGTTAAAAAATCCGTCCTATTATAGGTTGAAAAAAATACCTTAATGTGGGGAAACCAGATGAGCGCTTTTTTAAATACCTAAAATTTTTAAGGTAGGTACAGTCAAGAGCAAAAAAAACTGGCCACCTGGACCCACAGAGGTCTAATCAGGCCTCTCGAGGCTGATTTACCTTCATTAACTGGCGAAAGAGATTAAACCAATCGGTTAAAAGGTGTATGTAGGCAAAGGAATGTTTCAATGCAAAATAAGTGTAATCCATTATTGGAAGTATAGAAGTTGCCTGTGGCTACTTTTCCAGCTCTTGCACTACCTAATGAAGGTTAATCAGCCTCGAGAGGCCTGATTAGACTTCTGTGGTTTTCTGTGTCTAGTTTTTTTTGCTCTTGACTGTACAGTCCCATGAAAGGTATATTTAGGAACACCAAAATCGGTAAATTGTAAAATCTCAAATTGGGGTTATAGAAATGCTATTAGTGAGGGCACCTAATCTCTCATTTCCGGAAAAAATAAAAGTCTAAATTTGTGTATATTTTAAAACCCAAGTTAAATAGTGGACGGAACAAAATCAACAAAATAGGTCAAAACATATAAGGATGGCGTAAATACATGGATACAAAGATGTTCAAAAACGCAAAAAAACAGGTAATAGACAAATAGGTACATGTTCAAAAATAGGTAAGCATACATCCAAAGAACATAACATTTTGAAATCACTTTGAATATTTAAAAAATCACAGAATGGTGTCACACTTCTTTTCTTCAAATTCCCTCTGGTTGGGGAATATTTTTATGCATCCAAATTTATTACACGACTTGCTGTTCAAGTTCAGACATTTTCCTTCGATGATGCAAATCACTGTCGTGAGATGCGAACGCAATAGCTTGCTTCAAACTGACAACATCGTTAGCACCGACCGACAAAAAGGAAATGCCAAATTCCTTATCACTAATAATTAGAAGAATGTGCCTGGTCATTGTTGAAGTCCTGGCCCTAATACAAACATAACTTGACACAACGCATACAACAATGAATTTTTACGACCTTGCAGAAAACGACATAGCGGCTAGCTAGGACGGGGAGCGAATGCGTACACGGATCAGCAGTCTCGCTTGTAGGGAGCGAACATTCATTATTGTGCAACAGTGAAATATTCCCGTAGCAGGGTGTAGGACATAACCGATCGGACTTAAATTCATTCTTGGCAGCAACGAAGTATAGGGATTTGACAAATGCACACTAAGAGCATTAAATTAAAATGCCGATTTTGAGGCTTCTACAGCCTATTTTTGAAAACAGGCGCCTCACTTTCGGGAATGTTACCCTAACGAGAAAGGTGTCACTCATAATAGGAAAAGCCAACTCATTTGGGGTTACGGATACGTGTTTTGAGCACTGGCTCCCCTTTTTTGAGACGGAGAAACCATCTTTGGGGAGAGGTCCGCTTCTTGAGTACTGACAATCAATTTTCGCCATTTATAAAATACCCATTTTAAGTACCCTTTTTAACAGTGAGTGACTGTGTGGTCAAGGTCTGTTGTCAGCTAACAACTAAATAAAGACAAAAAGTAATTTGTCCCCAAGTAAAAGGTGAAGCCTGGCGCCTCGAGCGGACAAACTCGCCGAGGTCGCGTGGTCTCTAGGGTCAGTCGCTCAAGTCCTTTCCGGATACGAAAATAGAATATTATGGGTGAGAGATGATTCAGTACACGGACAATTCAAT
>JAHZNP010001933.1:0-12766 GCA_020615345.1 Triops cancriformis | reverse complement strand
TGTAAATGCATTGGATTTGCTTGCAACGCCACCCGTGCGATTCCATTGGATTTTGGAAGCCTAATGTATACCCTTAGTGTAGCATTTTCAACGCTTGAGGGCTCCAGTTTGTTGTGGTATTGTTTGTTTACAGTTTATCTGTGCGTCAACGTGAGAAAATTGCTGTGAGATGGGCAAAATTACGAAAAGCTCAGCGAATGCCAAGGACGTATTCGCAAGAGGAAAAGGAGCGACGTGAAGAGCTCGAGAGGCTCAACAGAGTGACCTGCTCTGATCTTTTTAAATATTGTGTTACTAAAGGGTAAGACAGTGTTAAAGTTTTTGACACGTGTAGAAGCGTAGCTTATGAAGCTTTCTTTTCTCGTATGTAATCAAGACATGAAGATGACTGCGGAAAAGGAACAGTACATACAATCAATTTAATCAATTTAATTAGATCTGTTTAACAATCAAGAGAATGGCAAATCAATTCGTCCTCTGGAAAGCCGTCGTGAAAGGCGCGTTAGACTAGAAGCATATTGGGAATGTGTCAGACGTACTACATTCATTGCCGTTACAGAGAAAGAATCGCTCGCATTAAGGTGAAAACAAATGTGCGTTAACTGTAAAGCACGTCCAATTGTTTTCCGGTAATCACGAATTTTCTCCCAATTAAACTAAATAAACAAGTACTGTACTTGAAGTGAAGGATGCGCCGTTTTATGCGTGGATTCGTGACGCGGTGAAAACATACGTTTCTGACGACACATTTGCGTTATACCTGAGCGCTTTGCTACCAGTATCCTTCGACCCATGGCAGGCAGTAAAAGCAGGAAGTCTTGGATTTTTTTAATATATTCAGTGGCAGTACGTTGTAAGGTGATTAACTATTTTAGTCATGTCTATTTATTGTATTTCTTATCTTAACTCAGATTGAGCAATTCGTGTCGAAATGGCTCTCATTTGCTTCTTCGATTAAGCCGGATTACATTGAGCTATCGGCACGTTTTGACACGCGACAGAGGACATGGGTGTCTGTCGTCTGTCACATGCTTTGACACTCGGACAGCTCGGTGTGAGTCCGAAACTATATTTTAACTGTTATGATTAATATAATTCGCTAACTTAGCGTTTTCAAAAATACGGCAGGTGATAGATGGTTGTCAGTCGCGTGTCGAAACACGCTACATATACCACATGGGTGTCTGTCGTCTGTCACGTTGATATCTGCCCTTTGCTGCTCCGCGACGAATTTTAATGCAAAGCTCCAGTACAAAACAGGCGAAATTGCTATGCGTGGATAGTGCTACTAGAAAGCCAAGAAATAACAAGATTCCTCGATTGATGCACGTGCAGCAACAAGAATTTGATGACTTTGGCTTTTCCGAAGAGCAAGTGCGTGAAAAGCGTAAGAGTATGAAATATAATGTGGACGATTAGTTTCTAAATGCTTTTGTTTTCAGTGGTTCAGGATGAGTACAGTTCTGCCTTTTTTGTTCTCAGGGTCTTACGGATTATAATCGGACGTCGTGTTGAGCATGTTAAGCTCAGAGCCGAGGCGCGCTTATTCAGATCATAAACTTCTGCGACAGGTCCATCGACCTGTAAGTGACGGTGCTATGTACCGAGTTTCGCATACATTCGTATAATAAGTTTACAAATTTAAGTGTCAGCAACTGCTGGTAAGCTTTGACTTGGTTGAGAATTCAGTCTAAATAACTTCGTGATAAAAGTAAGTTAAGCTGGCCACGAGAGTAACAGTTTTTTCCCCGTTCGCCTGTAAGAGAATACATGCGTCAGTGATGACTGGTGGGTATTTAGTTTTTCTTGTATGCGTGAACTCTTAAAGAGGAAGACTGTCTGGAGAAGCCTTTTTTGTGTCCAGTGAGTGACCACTCCTACGCAGTAATTCATTTCCATTATTGAAAGTATACATATTTTTCTCATCACGAAATATTAAGGGAAAGTGACCATTTCAGAGCAACTATTGGTGCTGTATTAGTGTCAAGACAAACTTCTTTTACGTTACACCAAAAAAACTATACTTTAACGCAAGGCTTAAATAGTGAGTTTCCACTGAAAGCGACTCGCTGACTGCCCGTAATCGCTGAAGGTGGCATCTAAGATATGAAGCAAACCAATTATGTCTAACCGTAGTTTACTGAGTAGTTATTTCTTCGTTCCTACACGAACAAGTTGCGGTGCCAAAACGCCAACGAGCTGTCAACGAGAAAAAGAAATAGGTGCAGAATTTGGAGGTTTGGAATCACCTGAGAACCAACATTAGAACGCTTCAGAATTCCGGGAGTTGACGGAAGCTGACTTGACCCACCTGTAGAGCAAAAAGCATCCGTTATAACATGTCTGTCTGCGTTGTTTACCAAGGCGACGGAAACAGACAAACAAGAATCATCGGTCTCTTTAAAAAAAAAATGAGAGGTTCCGTGAAGAGCCG
The DNA here is from genome assembly GCA_020615345.1 of Triops cancriformis. Taxonomy (NCBI): domain Eukaryota; kingdom Metazoa; phylum Arthropoda; class Branchiopoda; order Notostraca; family Triopsidae; genus Triops; species Triops cancriformis. Next base: position 10,332 of record JAHZNP010001933.1, on the reverse strand, counting down.
GAAATCCTGAAAAGAGAAATGCGTGATACTATGAAGAAAAAGAGAACATGCATGCTTCGGCCCTCTTAACAGCAAACAAAGTACAGTTTACCGAGGCCGACGATGAAGTCATCCTGGACCGTCCTAAGGCGTTAGATATTAAGAGACACCGTTACATCTCTTCTATGAAGTAGGCACTTCACGGCTATTCGAAGCCGTCAAAGATTGTCCGGCTGTTATGGCCGAGACCAACGTAAGTGAAGACAATGAGGAAAAAGGGCAAAAGGGAGACAACATTCAAGATGATTTAGAAGAGTAATTGGAAGCCAACTCCGCCGAGTAGAAAAGGACGTTCCTTTATATCTTTCCGATTATTGGTACATTCAAACGGCATGTCAATACTATGAGAATCAAGTACCAAGCGGTACTTTTCAATGTCATGTTAAACACAGTTCTTGATTAGAATGATTTTGATCAGGTAGTAAAGGTCGGCTCGCCCGACGACTTTTTTGTTGCAGTTTTTCCTACACAGCGATGAATACAGATTCCCCCGCGCCGTTTTCTGCCATCTGGAGTTGTATAACGTATTAATCAAGAAAATGAGAGATTCAGTAACGTAAAAGAAAAAAAGCAGCTGAGATAACTGAATAACGAAGCACTTACTTCTTTTTTTACCTCTTGGTAATCGAAGTTGTGTTCCTTGAGTTCAACGTGAGCAGAACACGTCACTAACTCTTCTACCTCGTCTTCAAAAATGATGATTTCCGGCTCAGCGTAGTAATAAAGTTCCTAAAAGTAATCGTACTTATCTTGCGAAGTTCTATATTTTTGTAGGCTTACTGGGACAGTTTGGTGGACATGCGGAATATCTGTTTTCACCTTCTTCCCTGCAACATAGTATGTCTTAAATATGATTTAAGAAAATGCATTAACACAAAGGACAGTTACTGCTGTAGGTTTTCCTGGATTCTCCCTTTACAGCTTCTTCTGTCTTCCTCTGGTTGCCACTCATCTTTTCGGGTCCGCCTGGACATTTCACTAACTTTCTCTTTTCACTAACAATCGAACAAAACATATTTGTTGGCTACGCGCAACAGAATATCATTTCAAATCATATAAGTCAATAAACATAGTTACGCACCTTACTAGGCAACGCAATACCAACCCTTTCCTTTTTACCAGTAGTGCTGCGATTTTCTTTCCCGTTATCTACCAAAGAATTAATCAACGTTACATAATAAGAACATCATCACCTCTACCACATATTTTCAGGGCTCCGCCTGCAGCGGTGCTAATGTTCTGGTCCATAATAGTACATCCTGTTCTCCGTTCCGTCTGGTCGCTCACAGAGGCAACGCTTTCCGCTGTGACCGTACAAGCAGCAACAGTAGGTTTGGTTCCCTTTGGTTCCCTGGTTAGTCGGGCAGGTTTCTCCTATTGTAATTGAAAGCAATTGGTCGTCGAAACTATTTGCGTTTTGTCGATCTACCTCAGTTATCTGGATATTATCTGTCGCCGCCAGATCCGATGTAGTATCTTCACCTTCTGTGGAACTTATCCATCCATTTGGAAGTTCTCCTCTATGTTAGTGAGGTAAATCATTTTTTAAAAGCTCGGGTATTAATTACAACATTACCTCTTTATTCTTAAAATATACTGGTCCCTCAAATGCACGAACATTGAGCTTATCTCCGCTTTAAAATCACTCCGCTCGCAAGCTCCCTTCTTAGTGAGCATGTCCTCAATGATGGCGTTACAAGTGTGATACGTTATCCGGTAGCTTGGTTCTTTTCCAAGCACAAGAAGCACGCAGGCTTTCCCTGTTCCCTCTAGCTCTGCCATCTAAACGTCGGGTAATTGTGTTACAGTAGGTTGCGTCAAATAATTATTCAACTTACTGCTCTCATAATGGTCCTCTTTTTAGCATACGCAACGTCCCACTTTTCTGATTGTGCCTTTGCTTTGAAAAAATACTTTTTCAGGTAGTCCGCTCTTTTTGCCTGCATCTCTTCCCTAAACAGCGTTTGTTTTCCACATGCGGAAAATTGCTTTCGCATTTGATTCTGTTCCACTTGGCAGTGAGGGCAACGTCGACATTCTCTCCACTTTGAGTTCATTTTGAGTCCTATAAAATAGTTAATGAAAACGTTATGTTATCGACGAATCCGAAATTAATACCTCTCTGAGCCGAACAACTGTCACAGTCGGACCAAAACAAATCAAAGCGTTGCCGTTTTTGTTATTATGGAATGCAAAGCCAATACTGTTGCCTTACCAACTTCGCACCTTAAGGCAATAACGGACTGTGGATAGGGCATTGCCTTCTGGCGCTATTTTCTAGTTACTGACGTCACAAAAATGCGGCTTTGCCGTCAGTTATAAACTAAAGCACAAAACTTGTTTTCCTCAAAGAAACATGAATTGTTACGAAGTAAATGAGTAACTCAGCAGATCACGTAGTTGCTTATGATCACTTGGGAATAATTAGAGTGGAAACCGGTTATAACGAAATCGAAGGGACTGAGATTATTTTCGTTATAACCGAATTTCGTTATAACCGAAGCATGCAAAAAAAACTTAAAAGCGCAATAACCAGACACATATTCAAGTTTGCGCAGATACACTGACAGTCTATTCCATTAAAAATAATAAAGTTTGGGTTTCCGTTCATTAATATTAACAATTAACAATACTTTTCATAAAATGATTGATAGCTTTTCTTTTAAAAAATCTGGATTTTTTACTGTCCTTTTTTATTACAATGTTATTGACATATTCTTCTATGTCGTCAAGTTTCTTTCTGCGCTTCTTCTCCGCTCCGACTTCTCCACCATTGCACCGGTAAGAGAACTTACTACTGATGGGGCAAGGAAGACAAAAACTTGAATACTGTACTATATAAGGTAGGGTCTCCGCTAACCCTCTAGAAGCATTTCCATCGATTGTACGCCTTAATGAGGGACGCTTGGTCAAAGGGTATGAGTTGGCAAGAAGGAGAGCGGAGTTTATGCCGAGTTTTTTCTTTAATACGGAGAGGGTAACCGAGACTTTCAAGCAGAAAATGTTGCTTTGTCGGTCTTCGAAGATCGTAGATCTTTTCGTTATAACCGATATTTTCTTTCGTTATAAACGAAGGAAAACGTATGTAAAGAGATAAGATATTGTCGGGACCGACATGTTATTTCGTTATAAACGATATTTTGTCTTAACCGTTTTCGCTATAACCGGTATCCACTGTACTTACATGACGGTACCAAATTACATTGCATTATGTAAACATGTATTCTTGCTGATTTTACGAAAAACTATTACAGTTCATAGTAGCAAACCTGCAAAAGAAGCTTTCTGTCATGATGATAAGTTTTTTAAAAACTTTGATAAGCTTCTTTCTACATCATTAAAGGATTTTGCTTTAAAAATGAAACATATAAGGGCTTCCTTCAAAACGGGTACAAAACCGGTTTTGAGAGCGGGTAAAGCATTGCTTGGCGGTCCCCAATTTTCGTTTTTCTATTTAACGTGTTCGTGTCATAAAATATTAGCACACATGCCTTACACAAACAGCTCTAAAATCATTATTACACCGTGTTAAGTCTATAAAAATCGGCTGCATCGAACTAGTTCCATTAGCGGCCGAGGCCGTGCTTGGAGTCCGCGATTCTCGTTTTTCTAGTTGAGATGTCCTTGCTATTTATAATTATATGTGACTGTTACTTTTAACTTATAATACTCACTAACATTAAGTAAAGACTATTTCTAGCCCTCAAACATTAAAACAACTCTAACACGCAGTAAGCAGCCTCCTCATGATCAGACGCGTGATGGGGCAAAGAGCAGCTAGCTGTGAATGTCAAACTGTAGATGTCTATATAGAAACTCGAAGTTTTCGATAGAAACCTTGCATTTTGTCTTCTATAGTAGTCTACTCATTATGATTATAGCCAACAATTCACTGGCATAGCAACTTCAATTTTCAGTCGACAGTTTACACTTGTGCGCTAAACTAGCTTCACGAAATTGGCTTTTTGCCCCCAACTCAATTTTTTTCGTTAGTATTGCGAAAGTTTGTCTGAAGAATATGCAATTTTTTAATGAAATATCTTCTATCATTGCTTGATTCTGTTAATATCTTAACCTCGTGAGGAGCTCAGGATTCTTTATCCCATATTCCATAGAAGCAGTTCAGAAATCAAAGTAGCTTACAGTGCAGGTAATCGAAAATCAAATGATTTATGTTATTTTAGGATATAATTATAGCGAAGGATTATACAAAACAGGCAGAAAGGTTTTTCGTCGGAAGTTTCGAGTTTGGGTATCAAAACCTTTGTTCGTATCGAGGTGTTCTTTTGTCGCATTCCGCATTCAAGCAAGAGAAGTAGGTATTAACGGAACTTTTTAGTAGGTATTAAAGGAGCTTTAATGCTTGGATGATAGACATATCTCTTCCCAGTATAAGAAAGCGTTTCTGTATAAAGCAACAGCAATTTTAAAAACTGTAAGGCTCTGAAGTACGTTCAACAGGAAAAACGAAAATACAGGACCGCGAAGACCTACTCTTGGCCGCTACCATAACCGGTTCTGTGTACCCGTTTTTATTAACTCTCCCAACAGTAAAAGTGTGAGATTTAAAGTACTGCCCTGAAATCATTGGGAAAAATATACAAAATTGAACAGATGCTTGGCATGAACATACGAAGTAAAAAAAAGCGGAATAGGAGTCAGATACGCGCGGCTTTTGCCGCTGCTATAACCAGTTCAATTGCCATATTTTTATTTCTCATTTCATGTATTGGAAGCACGTATGACAGATCCCATAACCGACTTCGCGTAAATTGGTCTTAAATTGTGGTTTTGCCAAATCTGGAAATGTTCCTTATTTAGTGACGTGGGTATGCCATACTACTTAAGACAATAATCAGTTAGCTTTCTTTTCAAGGATTAATACCTTAAAATAGACTATGCAAAGAGAAATGTAAATGCATTTCGATTAACAATTTGGTTATGTAATTATAAACGTGACCCGAACTTCGTAATAATTCATGCTTCTAGTGCCATTTGATAGTTCGCTATATTTGGCCGCAATGTGATTAGTCCCGTTTCTAAAACTTATTTAATATTTTCGTGTATCCTTTGAAATGTAAGGCAGCAAAGGGCAAATAACCACATTGGTTAGAAATAAAAAAAACATTTTTCGAGGCAGAAGTAATGTATTTTATTACAAATGGGAAGGCCAATCATTTGTGACGTCATCAACAAGAAAGTAGCTCCAGAAGGGAATGCCCAATCTAATCATGCGTCATCGCTCGGTAACCAAGAGACGAAGTTGCTAGGGCAACAGAAGTGGTTTTGCATTCCATAATAACGGCAACGCTTTGCGTTTTTTGGTCCGACTTTAAACCGGTTGTTCGGAGCAGAAAGGTGTTTAGCTCAAAATCTACTGACGTATTTTCCTACATTGAACTCAAGATACACAACTTGAGTTATAAAGAGGTAAAGAAAGAACTGTTATGCTTCGATTATTGAGTTTTCTGGCTGTGTTTTTCTTATTTTTTAATTGTTTAGTATAACCGAATCTAATTTTCTTGATTAACAGAAGATACAACTCTCAAAAGCGGAAAAAATGTGGGCGAAACCATATGCGTCGTCTGTGTTTGAAAAAAAGGTCGTTGGGCGAGAAAATCATTACTATCCAAAGCCACTCTTAATCAGGAACTGTGTTAAATACGTCATTACAGAATGCCGCTTGCTACTTGATTCTCATAGTGCTGACATGCTGTTTGGTCGTATCAATAAACCGGAAATAAATAAAAGAATGTCCTTTGCTACTCGGCAAAGTTTGCTTCCAGGTATTCTTCTAAATCATCCCAATCACTGTCTTCCGTCGGTTCTTCATCCTCGTCATCTTCATATGCGTTTGTCTCAGAAATAACCACTGGACAAACTTCAACGGATTCAAATAGCCGTGCAGCATCTTCTTTATACGAAGAGACGTAGCGTTGTCTTTTAATGACTAAAGCCTTTAGACCGTCCAGCATGACTTCGTCGTCGGTTTCTGCCAAACAGTACTTTACTTGCCGGTAAGCTGGCCAAAGCATGTTAGGCTCAAATTTTGCAAGACTTTTCTCTTTTTCTTCATAGTATCGGACCAGATCGCGCATTTCCCTTTTCAGGATTTCCGGCTCTTCACGGATCCTCTCAATTTTTGTGAAGACATCAATGGCTTTTGTCTGTCGGTCTCCGTCACCTAGACAGAACGTAGGTAAACGTGCTCTAATAGAATGTTTGTTACTCTGCAGATTGGTCAGGTCAGCTTCCGTCAACTCTGGAAACTCGGAAGCGTTCGGAACGTTGCTCCTCAGTTGATTGTACGCCTCCAAATGTTGTACCCATTTCTGTTTCTCGTTGACAGCTTGTTGGCGTTTTTGGCACCGCAACTTGCTCGTGCCTAAGTTAGAACAGTTCGTAAGTAAGCTAGGTTTTAACGTATGTGTTATGCTTCATGACGCAGAAGCCATTTACAGCGATGACACCGATCATTCAACGATTTGCTATCTGTGAATACACGCGATTCAAGTTAAGCATGTAACTACTAAAGATTTTGGTTTCAGGAGAAAGAATACGTGTTGATACTACAATTCAGCACTGAAAGTTGTTCTGAAATGTCATTTTCACTTGACATTTCGGAACGAGAAAATTCTGCATGATTATAATAATAAAAGGCTCGCCCAGGTAACTTTCTCCTTACAGTTTATTGCACACCCAAAAATCTGCCTATATATTTCGAGGCACATTCTACGACTGAAAGCATCGAATTTTGAGGAATTAATCACAGACACATGCGTTCACTGACATGCGAAGGGAGAAAAAAACTTGTTATACTAAACACTGTAACGTTTCCCTAGTGGCCAGCGTAACTTACCTTAACCGCGACGTACGTTTCTATTCAAGAAATGAGGAACTTACCAGCTGCAGCAGACACTTCAATTTTTAAACTACGTATGCGAGCCGCTACGACACCGTCGCTTACAGATCGAAGGACATATCGCAGGAATTTTTGTACTGCACAAGCGCGTCTAGGTTCTTGGTTTAAAATGTCCAACACGTTTTCAGATTCATCCGGTAACCTAATACGATTTTCCCGTTAAAATCAAGTCCGCAAGATCGAAAGAACACAAAAAGCAGAAGTGTACTTATCAAGACATTCCTGAACGACTTCCATGTCCTTCTTGGTTGGCGCGGGAGTCGGATCAGCCAAGTTAGCTACAAGTTTACGCGTAATAAGATTTTTGCTAAAGAAAAGATAGCATTTAGAAACTCACCGTCCGCCTTGTCTTGCAAACATTTACGCTTCTCGCGCACATGCTCTTCGGATAAGCAGAAGCCATCAAAGTCTTGTTGCTGCAGGGCCAGTAAACGGGGAATCTATTGCACAAATGGAAAATATTCTCTTTGACAAATTTGAAAGAGACAGCAGAATATCACAGTTTGAACAACTACCATTCGGTACTTTTCAACTAGCGCTTTGGCAAGCCCCTCTACTTTCTTCGTGTTCCAGTAGATTACATGGTCCGTTAGCATCTCATTTCGTCCTAAGATGTATATAAATTAGTTAGTGAACGAACAACCATCATATTCGAGACTCACCCGCTTTGTCCATCCTTTTCGTGGTTTGTGCAGTCTTCGAAAAGTAGGCGAACCACAGCTCGCAATGCTCTCCTGTGCATATACCAAGTCCAAGTACATGACGGGCACTCCAGCAAAGCTACGTACGACATATTTACCAATTTTTCTACATTAATGCTTAAAGTTTTACTTGGCAATTGAGGCAATGCCCATTCGCATGCCAGACGGGAGCAAAATGCTCCGAGTCTTCAATGATCTGCGGGAGGTCGCGAAGCGGATGGTCCTCGGCAGATCTTTTGATCCGCTCTGCCGTGTTCTTCATAAAAGGATATAGTTGGCACATCACATCACTCGACACATAGCAAATGCGCCTTCGTTTGCCGAGCTCGTACTGGAGCAACAGAGGATATGAATAAATCTCCCCTCGAAACATATTTAACCCTCCTAGTATAATTTCATGCCGGCACGTGATTATGCAAATGCCAGTTTCATCTAATTTGGCCAACGACTGGCATTCCGCCCGAGCCGCTTTCCAGTTAGATGCCTTGCAGGCACCGGTCCGAGAGCCCTAGTATTGACAAAGTGGACCAATTATTGACTGTTCGACGAAACGCTTAAATAGATATTGCCTTTGATAACGCTGTCTGTTTCAAATTTCGCACGCGTGAGTCAAATTCTGCTATGTGACCGTCTGGCAAAAGGAATGCACCTTCCATGTAGGATTTGCGGACGGAGCTAAATAGTCTTAGTTAGAAATCCATGTTTAAAATAAAGGATACCTTACTCCGAGTTAGAACTCCATCTAACAACTTTTTTGTTGCCATCGACGTGGGCAACGTGGCAAGTTTCCCAGCATGACGGGCACTGGAGTAAATTCCAAGGAGTCTCCGAGTCATCCTTAGGGCCTTTCCTTGAGGCAGTTGGGGCCGTTTCCATTTTTTCAAGAACGCTCAACAACCCAAACTGACAACGCCTCCACTCCTGATAGGCGTCTTTGTATGAAGTTGGGCAGATATATGACACCTAAAGAAAACCGAAAAGAGCTAGCCATGAACACATAATTTTCAAATTTTCAAATACTACTTACGGGTGCATTCAAGTCTTTCGACTTGCGCTCTAAAGCAGACAGGAGGGCTTTGCATGAAAATCCCGGACTTTCCATTTTTGAGTAATGGTAGTCGCGCAGCAATTCCATGCTATACACAGTGCATCCTAAGACCAGAAGACCCGAATTAGGTACATTTCTGTGGGGTACCACCAAAGGGTTACCTTTGTAAAAGTAGGAAGATGCTAAGAAATAATCCGAGAAAATGAGATTGTCCCACTCAATATTAGAAGTTAGACAGCAGCTGCGACACTTCAATGCAGGAAGGAACGTATCATGTCGACGTAACAAACGGTTGGCGAATGTACTATAGGATTCCCACTGGGTTGTCGGCGTGTCAAAACACTCGACATGCGACAGCTACACATGTGCCCTTTCTCGACGTTTCAGAACACGCGACAGCTACCATTGTGTCCTTTGTCGCGTGTAGAAAAATGGCGACAGCCCAGTGGAAATCCAGCATAAAGAAATAGAAGTAGATACCTCTATTACACACGAAGATGCAAGGAAGATATACAATGTCTTCCACTTCCTCAGAGCCGCAATGCTTGCAAATGAGGGACATTTCAACTGGAATTGCTCGACCTGACACATGACAAAAAATACCACAGATAGACTCCACTGAAGTAACCAAGTGAATTACAACGTACTGTCATTGGAAATACTGGAAGATCCATCACTTTCTACTTTCAGCACCTGGCAGGGCTGAAGTGGCATTAGGTAGCCAAGCGCCCAGGTATAACGTAAATGTGTCGCCAGGAAGGTATATTTCACGGCGTCACAATCCACACATAAAACCCCACACCCGTCACTGCAACTACAGTACTGTTTAGTTCATGTGATTGGGATAAAACTTGTACTTACCGCAGAACGCTTGGACTACTTTTGCAGTTAGCACACATTTGTTTTGATCTTAGTGCGGGTGATTCTTTTTTTATAACGGCACTGAATATCGTTGGCCTGACACTTTCCCAACCAGATTCTTGTCTAACGCGCCTTTCACGCCAGCTTTCCTGAGGACGGGTTGTCCTTCCTTTCTCTTGATTGTCAATTGGTTGACTTGTACTGCTCATGTTTCCGGACTCGTTTTCCACGTCTAAATTATACATGAGAAAGGACAACATTATTCAATTCCGCTTCAAAACGCATCTAATACTTATACTGTCTTACCCTCTTGAGAGACGGTAGGTGTCTCTTGGACGTCCGGAGCAGGGCAACTCTTTCGTTTGGACCGAGTACTGTTACCCGCTTTTTGACTACGTTTCAGGCGAGGTACTAGAAACCCCGATGTGTTCGTAAGCGCGGCATATATTAGACCTCCTCGTTTTTCACGGTACCGTTGCCGTTCCTTAGCCTTTCTGGCCTGCCTCTTGAGCCTCTCGAGCTCTTCACGCCGTTCCTTTACTCTTGCGAATACGTCCTTGACATTCGCTGAGCTTTTCGTAATTTTGCCCATCTCACAGCAATTTTCTCACGTTGACGCACAGATAAACTGTAAACAAACAATACCACAACAAACTGGAGCCCTCAAGCGTTGAAAATGCTACACTAAGGGTATACATTAGGCTTCCAAAATCCAATGGAATCGCACGGGTGGCGTTGCAAGCAAATCCAATGCATTTACA
>JAHZNP010001932.1:0-12772 GCA_020615345.1 Triops cancriformis | reverse complement strand
ATATTAGAAAGAACAGTACGGGAAGTGTAATCTGACGCAGGCCTACGTAAACAGAAATGCTATGTATGCCGACGAACCCACTGCGAAACCGTGCTTGCTACGGAGGGGGACTGTTCCATGCGTAGGATAATAACCACTTGTGACAGTCTAGCCTACCGCCGCTCGGCAAAATCCGCCCACGGAGTTCAAGCTTTTGCGGCTTCTATAGTATAAGCCAGGCCATTTCTCGCTCCATTTTAGACGTTATATACAGACCTACACAAGGTGACATGTTTTTCTAGTAAAATCAGTACTACGTTTAGTATTACACTTAGAGGAAAACAATTATTTTCTACGTGTTACGGTTCTCGTTAGTAGGAATTTCGTGTTTTACTCACGGACCCCCAAGGGGTCCGTGGACCACCGGTTAAGAAACCCTGCTCGAGAGAGAAAATAAAATATTAAACCCTCATGTGTTGTAGCCAGTGTTCCGGATCTTTGTTTTTGTCGGATCTGCGATCACTATCGATCATTCGTGCTCTCTGGTCGATCCGATCCGATCAAATACTGCAAAACAGGAAAAGATCTAGATCCGGATCGGAAAAGATCCCGATCCGATCAAATACTGCAAAACAGGAAAAGATCTAGATCCGGATCGGAAAAGATCCCGATCCGATCCGGTCAAAGATCCGATCATTTAAAAAAAATTAATATTTCATGACAAAAAATACTATGCTGAATATTAGTAAATAAGAAATGAAAAATTTTGACTTTACTATGTAATGTACAGTAACAAAGTGCCAGAAAATAATAAAACAGTCCAACCAAGACAGTTATCTTCCAAGTTTTCCTTATGCAAAGTCACCTGCTATTTTAAAAGTCGGTAGCAGTGATTGAGTAAAAGTAAATGAAGTATTTTTGTTCTGTATTCAATTTTTTTCTGTGATACAAACTTACTAAGCTTTTAAAAATATCCACTACTAGTATTAAAAGAAGTCGTTAAAATGTAATGAAATTATCAGGTCTAAACCGTTAGAACAATTATTAAATTGCGTGAGAAACATTGACACAATTTATTATATACGATTAAACTTTTTTGTACTCTTCAGAATATAATTGTCATTAAAGTATTGTACTACTACATTATTATACAAAGAATCGACCAAGTCCCGAACCTTTAACATTCCAGTTAAAAAAAGTTGCAGTAAATGGCTAGACATTCGACCGTTACGGAAGGTGTTGCCGAAGAGTTTCAGATACAATAAAGCTGGGAGTATTTGTGGATTCCTTAGCACTTCTACTACTTCAATAGTTTCATTCATATAATGTGACTAGTAAAACGGGCAATATGTTTTAAACAAAACCATTGCTTTTATTAGATTGTGATTGCGTCACAGACAGGACAAACTTCAATCAATAATTACATTGGAGACTTTAAACATTGGAAGTTCACATTTAACATACTGATAAAATTGTTTTGATTGTATCACAGACAGGGACAAACTTCAATCAATAGCTACATTTGAGACTGGTTTAAATATTGGAAGTTCACATTAGACAATATAATTAATGGTACTGATTGCATCAAAGAGACAAACTTCAATCAACAACTACATTTGAGACTGGTTTAAACATTGGTAGTTCGTAACAAATACACTGATTAATGGTTCTGATTGCATCATGGACAAGTCCAAACTTGAAACTAGAATTACATTTCAAATTTGTTTACTCTTTGAGATAGTCTTCAGTAATCATACTAGATTGGGGTTAACATTACTTTGAGACAAAATACTTTAAGCATATTTTAGTTTAAGTATTACGCAAATCACAGCTTTTGATTGGATTGCACTGAGGTTACAAAATGGAACAACTAATTAAGTTTCCGCCCAATTGAGATAATTTTGTTGAGGTAGTTTTCTAGAAACAAAATTACGGGCTTCTTTTGAGATTAGTTAGTTAAGGACTTCAAGGAAATTAGGAACGAATGAAATTTTGGTAAGCACTCTTGCGTTGAAAAATTTTAGGTAACTAGATTGTTTGACGAATGAACTATTTAAGATATTAAAGTAATTGAATGAACTGCCAGACAATGAAATTGAAGATTTATAGTAGATGAGAATTACGTTTAATGAACAGCAGGGAAGAGAACAACTCAGGTTTGGTGCGGTTTCTCTTCGCTGAAAGAATGTCGGAAGCTGTACTAAATATCCGCTCTATGTTTGCCGTAGACGCCGGGACAACAAAAACGTCCTTTGCAATTTCTGCCAATATAGGGAATCTGTGAGAATTCAATTGCCAATATTGACGAGGGCTGAACGAGAGGTCTACAGAGTCTTGTGAGTGCTCTTCGTTAAAGACAACTGACTCATTTAGGTACGTGTCCAGTTCACTTCCTACTTTTTCGGCATTTTTACAAGGAGTACGGCGTACGACCACAGTACTAAAGAGTGGACGAACGGCACTGTTCCCGCGCTTTGGGCTTCTCTCTCTGGGCATTGTTTCACTCTCTTCTTGTGCTGTAAGAAAGAAAATCACGTCTATACACAAAGTTGGCATTTACGAATAATACAATCTCTTACTAACTAAGGAATAGCGGACTTCTAGTTCATGTTTGACAAGCTGGAGGACTTCGATCTCAGATTGCCCAGACATTTTAATCCAACTCTTCTTAAATCGGGGGTCCAGTATGGTGCCTGCGAAATCATGGGCGTGGCTTAACATAAATAATAAGTCGTATTAACCTTACCTAGTACACGAAATGTGTCTTGAATAACGTTTTGCATGCGTCGCTTTAAGGATTGGTGAAGTGCGCTTGCCACTCGTTTGCAATAAAAGGTACATCCAGTATCGGGGTTCAGAGTCGTATCGGACGAAGTCCTGTTGAGCATTTCAAGATAAGCGGGAATTACTAGTCCCGCGGTCTCGGCGTCTTTCTGAAATGCATCTGTGGCAAGCTTGAATGGCCCCAAAAGAACCATGAGTTCTTTAAGCATTTTAATCTGCAGGGCTGTCAGCTTCCCATGATTTGCACAAGCCTTCAACTTGTTTTGCAATTCTTTGTCTAGCTCCATCGCTTCTAAGAATTTTGCAAGCATTTTATATTGGGAACTCCACCGCGTCACATTCTGGGGTGGTATCTGGAATCCGACAGTATTGTTCAGAACTTCAGTATCCAAAGTACTTTTTCGCACATACACTACTATTTTTGACAGTAGTTGCATAGCGTTCTTCAGGCTTCCCTATTCGACAAAAATGACGTAATTAGGAACATTACTAACTTAGTGATACACTTGCATCTAGACTTTTTAAGCCGTCTTGTACGACTAGTTGCAATGTGTGGGCTACGCAACTTGCCCGAGATGTAGCACATAACGAATGTGAAGGCACGTTGGTGGGAAACGCGTGTTGAAGGAACAAATTATTGAAATCAAGTTCAATTTGTTCGAAAGTTTCCTCCTCAACTATGTCAATTTCACTCATATCTGCGGCAACATTGGTTTCATAGGAAACGCTGTATGACGAAACCTCGACTTCTTGCTGCACGTCAAGATACGATAACTCTACGTTTTCAGCAGCAGAACTTTCGGAGATTCCGATAACGTCGAAAGAACACGGCGTCCATCCGGGCAGCGAGATGTCGAAAACACATTTCATATTTGTCCCGCTGTCCGTAAGAATGCGAATAACCTGGTTTCGGAGGAAAATATAATTAGAAGACTTCAGAAAAGATCGAGTGGACAATATCATACTTTATTTTGCAACTGCCATTCGTTTACCACGCTTTCGTACTCAGCGAAAATGGCTGCAGCCGTATGTCGACCAATCATTTTCTTAATCGACAGGAAACATGTGAAAGGCTCAAAACCTTTTGTTACGGCTGAACAGGAGATACCAACATAACCCTCCATACGGTTTGACGACCAAATATCAATCATAACTGCACGAGTTTTGGTCATGTCGAGTTTGCTTTTTACTGCTTCTCTCATCTTGTGAGCGAGTTCTGGAATTAGTGTATGGCGTAGACGTTCCTGACTAGGAATTGCGTATTCGGCATTTAGTGCCTTTACAATCACCAAGTAGAATAAATCAAATTATCGTTCAAGTACTTAGATTTTCACTTTTGCACCAAATAACTGAACTTACCTGAACGAAGTTTCGGAAGCCCTTTCAGGAAATTAAGCTCAAAGGCAAATTGTCTTCCACAATCATTCGCACAAGAAGGTTATCAATCATCACACGAATGGACGACGAATTACTTCTTCGCTTCATGAAACTGTGGAAAACTTTGATAAAAGCAATTGTTAACTTAAGTTTTTAGCTCACCTGCTAATGAGTAGCTGGTTTCCAGCTTTTAGGTTTTCCTCTTCCTCGCATTTGTTAAAGATGTCCAGGTGTCATCTTCGCGCATGACGACTCATGTTGGACAGAGATGTATCGTCTGCAGAAAGGTAGCGTTGGTTTACACACAGCTTACATTTCGCGAAGACCTTCTTTCCATTCGTAGACCAGTCACAAAAAATAACGTCCTTCCACTGTCTCCAGTTCTTCTTATGAGGGGTGTCCATTGGCATGGTATTGGGTGGTAATTTCCCATGAAAGTTGTCATCAATGTTAATAGTCGGAGGGTTTTCATCGACCAGAACAATGACATCTCCAAGATTTTTCCTCTTGCTATGGATGGGCGTCTGTATTGCAGAACGTTCGGACATCTACAATGAAACGGAAATGAGTATTGCAAGTAGACCATTTTTTAACCACTAAAGGTTGAAGCTCTAATTTTTGGTGTTCTAAATGTCACAAAAATATTTTCATGGTGTGCATGGTTATGTACGATTACATTGTCTTACGTTTCAAAAGCTATTTGTATTTTATTGTCATGCGTACACGCTCAGACAACCAAGAGACAAGCTTGGACAAAAATGGGCACAAGCATTGATCCCAGCTGCACATATTAAATGCCTGAAAAGTGCTGTAATTGGCAGCTCATTACTAAGAGTTTTACTTTCTTGAAATGTCTCACTACTCGCGGATAAGAAATAATGGAGAACGCCTTGAAACAGAAACTACGAAGTAAATAAAATTATGTACGATTTTTTATAGTATATTGAATATATTTATATAATACTTATGAAAGAACTCCACGCTTGACATGTAAAGAGATGTTTGTGCTTGGAAGGAAAGAACCTCTTAAACCTAAGACTTGGCAATACACACTCTATATTTAGGAGAACGACCACAATTTTCACAGAAAGAAACAACATGACCCGAACATTTCACTTCGCTTCTTACCTCTAAAATTTATGTTGGTTGGAGAAACCTCGCGACCACGTCTAGACCACGTTTGTCACCGAGTCGTAAACAAAGCAAAAACGTTTCGAGGGCTGACCACAAGATGGCCTGATTAGGATCGGAAAGTGATCGGAAAAACAGTCGATCCGATCCATGTCATTTTACTCTACTACGTCGATCCGATCCGATCCGACCAAATGATCGGATCTGATCGGATCTGATCGGACCTTTTTGAGAAGATCCGGAACACTGGTTGTAGCAATGTTCTTATATACAAGGTTAAATCAATAGGCGGAGCGTATCCGTGGCAGACCTTCAGCTCCGCCTCAACGTGACGTAGCTCGATTACTTGTAACGCGCCGTTTTCGTTTTCGAAAAAATGGATGTGTCATTTTTGCCATTGGAGAATACTTGCATTATTTACATTTCACAGGAGAGAGAATTAGAAAATGAAGCTGAAAACTTCTTTACTGAAGACGGTTCGGCCATTGAAAGTGGACCTGGAAAAGACGCTCTTCACTACGTGGCTGGTTGGGTGGCACACAAACTTCGTAATAAATTTCCCAATCTGGGGTGTCCAACAGGACAATTGGCAAGAACTGAACACTCATATTCTACCCCGTCATGGGTAAAACAGTTGTCTTATGGAGGTTTAACAGAGCCTTCTAAAGAATGGGCGGAAGCAGCGGCAAACTTGACACCCATTCGGAATACGCATGACGTAAGTGTGAGCCGCAAAGAAAACGTTATTAACGGGCTAATTACTTTCCTTTCCAGTCAGTATCCTGCACTGCCACAGGAAGTTGTAAAATGTTTCATTCGCGTTAGAACTTTTATTAGAATTAAATGGTGTAATATGCGTATTTATCAAAAGAAGTGTAAGAGGTTAACTGCCACAAGTGAAGGGAGAAAGAAATGTAAAAAAATTAAAAAAATAACAAATTAGTAAGAAACTTTATAAACGAAGCAAATTATGTTTTTATTAATAAGCTATTTTATGGCAAAATTTATTTACATTTACTTATACAGGATGACTAGTACGGAGCAAGATAAACACGGATATGTACTGTATGTGGGATATACCTTACAGAAACTATTCGTACTTTCCCGCGTCAGCTCCGTGGCCTCTGGCTGTTGCGCGCTGATTGGTAATAGTCGAGCTGCGTCACGGGTGAAAGCAGTCAACGTAAACCCCGCCTATTGATTTAACCTTGTATATAAGAACCTTGGTGTTGTAGTTTACTTAACCCTCGATATCATGGTCAGACTTTGATCCGCTAGATGGCGTATGTCTTCACTTTGAATAAAAATAACATATTTAGTCGACGAGAATGGAATCAGTTGTTGACCGTGTCGCGTCTGTGTTATTGTTTTCCTTCTCCAGGAACAAAATGAACTTTTCTAGAATCTTTTGTTTTTTCCTCTTGCTTATAAATGCGAACGCACAGTTCGACATTGTTGGTAAGTTAACTGAATAATAAACATGATCAAACTAATATTTTTTAAATCAAGATCGCGCGCTATTGAAATCGTGCCGGGAATTTAACCGGCACGAGCGCTGCGTATATGTGGAGAATGGGGTGGGCGAGGTGGGATGCACCGCCCAACCCAAAGTTTATGATGAGGACAGGTGGAATATACGAAGAATCGTTTGTGCATCGCTCGCCCGCCCCTTTTTGTCACCAACCGACGCGTCAACCGCCGCTGCTCAATCTGATCCAACAGCACTACCAACCCCCTCATTGACCGCGACTGAAATTGTTGCGCTAGTCGGTAAGATAACAATCTAATCGAATTTTTACAAATAAGTAATTTATACCTTTAGCTGAAATTGTCACCAGTGTTTTGGAAGCGGTGATGCTGTTGGGTCAGATTGTTCGCGAAATACGTAATCTAAGAGCCGGACGAGCAACATGTCTGGGGCGGTTGACGCATCGGTGGATCTCCATTTGGTCGCTGCCGGACGATTTAGAGTTGGGCGCCCCACCTCAGCGAGCTGCCATAGAAGCTTAGTTTTTTTTAAAAAAAACCTTAATATCCAATCTCCTGCCATAATTCCTGTGATTTTGTAATTCCAGTGATTTTTACTTTTGTACCTGAATAAATCTATAATTTGAGAAAACGTTGTATTCCTTTATTTTAATTTCTTTTTCCATAGTTAAAACAGCATAATTCATAATTCATTTATTTCATTTAATTCAGTTTTCATTTAATTCATAATTCAGTTTTCATTTAATTCAATTCAGTTTTCAGTTTTCATTTTTCAGTTGTTTGATTTTCAGTTTTCATTTAATTCAGTTCTCATTTATTCATTTAATTCAGTCATTTGCACCTTAATAAACTTATCATTTAATAAAAATTGTACTCGATTTTTGAACAGTTTATTACAACCATCACCTAAAATATTTAAAATAGAACATTAATTACATAGAAAAAGGTTCCCCAACCATTGGGTAAATGAATACATACAATGGAGACAAAACAGGAAACATGCAGGGCGCGTTTGAATACAAAACATTACACAACCATTCGTAAAATAACATATGACACGCCCGTCAAAAACCTGGATATGCCGGACGGATTTGCGAAAAGCAATTTGCTTCCGACAAAAAGCTCGCGCTTGGGAACCTGATTACAGGTTCCCAATAACCAATCTCGGCAACCGCCGGATTTATCGGCAGAATAGCGATGGGCTGCGAGCGCGGGGGACTCGACAGCGGCGAGGCCGACAGCGGTGAGGCCGGCAGCGGTGAGGTTGGCAGCGACGATGTTGGCGAGTCTCGCACGGCACTGGTCGAAGAGGTGGGTGAAGCTCACGTATCTGGAGTGGACAAACTCCAGGAAAAATAATCTCGTTGATCCGTCGCTCCAGCGCTCGATGTGCTAGGTTGCTGAAGATGTTCCCGCACCCTACCAGATGATGTCCTCGATTCGTAAGGTCGGTACCGTTCGCCTTGTGCTCTGCCCTGGGCACGGAACACGGAACGCTCCCGAACCGGGCTTTCTGGGATGATTATGACGACATCGTCATCAATGTCCGGCGTGTTAGAACGTTCCGGACTCTCGGGTGTGTCCGGAATAAAATCTAGAGAAAAATTAACAATTAATATTTGTTGAAATAGATATAAGGAAAAATTACCTTTAAAGATGTTCTCAAAGTTATTGACCATGTTACCAATGTTACCCTCAAAGCTTTTCCCTTATTCAATGATAAGATCTAATGAGCCAGATTTTTATCAGGTCTAGCTCATCTTATATAGTTATCCTATATTTAACATGTGAAGGTTCAAATAAATAACATGCGCTTCAGGCGCGCAATAACGTAAGCTGATCAATCAGCTTTACACTTGTACAAATAAAGAATTCCCTAGCATTAGACATTTCCCTTTAAAACTTTGTAATGTACGTTCCTGAAATTGTCATAATAAGCTGACCTATTTCTCTAAAGTGTACAAGCAATTGACACAGGTGGAAACTGACTAAAGAAATAATAAAGGCGATTTTCTTTTAATGAAACGGATCTTTGTATTGGCTTTATCTAAATCATTCTCTAAAAAGATGCTGTACATAAACTGGAACATTAAGCAAATTTTCTTTTCGCAAAGGTTCGCAGGAGCACGACCTCAGCATCCGCACAATCCCGGCAAGGCCCCTCCAAGTTCGCGGGAGGCATGGTCTCAGCACCCACACAATACCGGCAAGGCCCCTCCAAGTTCGCGGGAGGCATGGTCTCAGCAACCGCCCAAGGCCCAAGGTCGCGCAGGGCCTCTGACCACACATGACCACGTACGTGGCAGGGATCACGACCGGATGGGTCCCTGCATGCAGATAAGTGTCAGTTCATCTTGAACCTTGCGATAATGTCATCTATAGTTGGTTTCAGAATGTTTCTTTTAAAATGTTTTCATTTGTAAACATGTTTCGAGTGTTAAATATATATGACCGAATCCAAAATATATTATATTACTGACAAATACCCGTTTACACTGAAACTGTTTTTTTAATATTGGCAAAAAAATTCGCAATTTGTTTGCGGAAAAGTGGAGGATGCAAGAGGGCAAGAATGATAATCTTGACTCGAGTGTAAGGCATCGTCTCATATGGGAAAAGTCAATGACCTTGTATTACGTTAGAGGTCAGGGGCGTGCAGGGCCTCTGACCACGCAGGACCACGGACGCGCAGGGCCTTCTGCCGCGCGAGGAACCCAGAATGCAGGAACACAGACGCGCACGTCCTAGAGACCGCGCAGGGCCCCAGGATTTAGGAACACAGACGCGCACGGCCTAGAGACCGCACAGGGCCCCAGGATGCAGGAACACAGACGCGCACGGCCTAGAGACCGCGCAGGGCCCCAGGATGCAGGACCTCATGTATTAATACTACTGAAGCGGAACCATCTGACGAGTAGCTCGGATACCAGGTCCAAGCATACGTAGAGGTGATACATACAGCAATCCCAGCCACGTCCACAAGGCCGAGGGAGATCGCGGAGGAAACGAAGAGGTACCCGGTCTGTCAAGAACTGAAGAAATCAGTTTTGCACTTGTGGGGAGTAAAGAAGAACGCCAATCCAACCCTTAACCTTTCTGGAACATCCATTCAGAAATGTCAGTCGTAAACGACATTATAATGAAAGGAGGACGGGTGTTCATCCCAAAGGCACTACGCGCTAATATTCTACAGAAGATCCACGTAGGGCACCAGGGGATGGAGAAATGCCTGAAGAGGGCGAGGGGGTAGGTATATTGGCCAGGACTCTCGAATCAGATCCGGCTGCTCATTGGAGGATGTGAAAATTGTTTGAAGTTCTCCAGCAGCCAGCAGAAAGAGCCACTGATAGAAACCGTAAAGCCAAAGAGGCCTTGGCAGACGCTGGCCACGGACATCTTCTATTATGACGGGAAGAATTACCTGATTCTAACAGATTATTACTCGTTCTACCCTGAAATGTATCAGCTAATCTCAATAACACCTGAAGCGGTGATACGGTCCTTGGAAGATGCCTTTGCAAGGCACGGAGCCCCAGACACGCTTCGTGCTCTGACAACAGCACGCAATTCACCAGCTACAAGTTCCAAGATTTCCTAAAAGAATGGAACGTCGAACAGGTGACATCTAGTCCATATTACACTAAGTCAAACGGGACTCGCGGAAGCGGCAGTAAAAGTTGTAAAAAGAATTCTCAAGAAGTGCAAGTCCATGAGGGAGTTTCAACAAGGCCTCATAGTCTACCGAAACAGCCCGCTGAAAAGCGGAAAGTAGCCAGCCGAGCTCCTCATGGGAAGAAGGCTACAAGATTTCCTACCTGCGTTCACACACCAATAGAGTTAGGCACATCGCCAACCAGCCAGCAAAACTGAAAAGCAATAGAACGAAACAGCAAAGACATTGCCCACCCTCGCTCGAGGCACCAAGGTTCTTGTCTAGCACCATGTAACAAAGGTATGGAAAGAGGACGGAACCGTCCTCCGAGAAATCGGTCCCAGATCTTACGAAGTAAACATGTCAAATGGAGCAATTTCTCGACGGAACCGAGTTCACCTCAAGATATTCCGCGCAACTGGCGGGTCACTACCCGAACCAGTTAATCACCACAGGGCCCAACCGACACACGGAAGATGGTCGGAGGGACAGGGGGGAGCAGGAGACGGGCAATACTTTACGAGAAGCGTCAGACAGTGCAAGACGAGAAAGATCTTTGGCGTGTGAGTGTTAACCTCATTGATTGTAAGTCCGCAATGTAATCCCAGGTTTGATCTCGCTAAGTCTCATGTATGTAGCCAGAAAAGGGGAGATGTTGTGGGCTCGGTTACGCTACATGGCGCCACCGGCCAGAAAACCACCTCCACTAGCAGGTAGCCCGCCTACGCAGTACATTGTCTGAATACGAATAGAACAGTTATAATTTCCAAATTTCCGTAACTTTTTCCGTAACCAGTATCAGATGATGCTCCCACCATTAAACTATACATCCAACTTTCCACATCTGCTTCAGAGGCTAATCTACTTTTACACGACTCACGTTTAAAGGCATGACAAATTGGTCTAAGGTATACTAACGCACACAACACCCAATTTTGCACAAGTTCTAAAAATCTTTCCATTCTCACAAACCGGTCCCACCTATTTTTACCAAATATCCAGGTTTTTATTGAACGGTAGAGCGTGATTAATTTTATGTAATCCAAGTCATGATTGGGAACCATTGCCCATTCGTCAACCACCACACTTCTGCGTCCTATTCCATGGGTGTATTGTGTTGCTATATACGGCTGCCAAAACTACATACGGCTGCCAAAACTACATACGGCTGCCAAAACTATTCCATGGGTGTATTGTGTTGCTACATACGGCTGACAAATCACATGTAGTGAATTATTATTATTATTATTTTTATATATGTTTTTTGTATGTACCAATAGAAAAAATACACTTTGTTCTTTAGATAATAAACGATTTATTTTTTTCCATGAATTAACTCCGGACGGATTGAACAGGAAAAAAACTACAGTAAAAGACGGTACAGTCTCGTTATCTACTAAATGTTGCATGTTTTCGGATTGGCGGCAGCGTCGGCACACCATTTCATGAAAGTCCAAGTGAGTGCCGTGCAGCTTATAATTGCTGCAATGGCACCTACTATTATTTCTATTCCAGCGTCGTCTATAATGAAATGTGTTACTTATATGTATATAACAAAAATGCTTACTTTCACCAACTACTTCCAACATGTCTGTGGGTAGGGGGATGGAGACAAGTAAACATTCACTCAGTCTCAATCTTGCCAGACCCTCATAATCGGCATGCTCTTCAGCTACATGATACTCCTCGACTCCAACTTCGCTGATAAGTAACATGCATCGAGTGTATGCCACACACTGGATACATGATTCATACTTTATGCATACTAAAAATAATAAAGATTAGTTTATAAAGTATCAAACCAACTAACACTTACCCGAAGGTTTTCGCCGTCGGCACCGAACAATCCCAAAACAATTAAAATTAGCAAAGATAGAACGGTTCTTTGAATTTGAATTTTGTTTTATTTACTTGCTTACTTATTTAGTCTAGAAACTAAACCACGAACTAAACCTATCTGAAATATATGGGTTGCTATTTAAGAGGGCGTAGCAAAAATGGAACAAATGTTTTGTCTGAAGTTCGCTAGATGGCACATGCATGCAAACGTAAAATCACCAACACGTTCTCAGCAAGGAATTCTGTGCGGTCGCATTGAATCCCCTTGCCGAGAGTTCTGTGTCGCGGCACAGAACTAGGAACGCAGAAGGCCTTCAGTCTAGCCGTCTGACGTCACTTTGTTTTTGTTGTATTGTGCCAAATTACCCACGTGAGTAAAAGATTTGTATAGACATGCACAAAACGAAGAAAAACGCAGCGACAGCTGCGGAAACATTTGTCAAAGCTAAAGAAAAGCTTGACGCGATCGAGACAAGCAAGAAAGAAGCTAAAAACGCGAGAGAAAGGGAACGCTATCGCCGA
>JAHZNP010001931.1:0-12772 GCA_020615345.1 Triops cancriformis | reverse complement strand
TGGAAAATAACCCGGAAAAAGCCTTCCCAGCTCGAAAACGTGACCACGCCCTTTTTTCGAATTTCCACCAATGGGAAGACAGGGTTTTTGGAGGGTGGTCGCTATTTTTGCGGGAAATTAAAAAAATACGATTTTTGGGGTGGAAATGTATTGAAAAATACCACAAAATACAGCAAAAATAGGTTTCTAAAAATCAGAATTTTGCGTACAATTTTCGGGGTTTTAGCAAAGGTGTTTCGTGTTCAATTAACGCAGATTTTGGACAGAACGCTTAAAAATGTAAAAAAAATCAGAAAAAAAGCCTTTAACTAAAACTTGGGACTGTAAGAAAGCTAACGCTTAACATTGTAATCTTCGGATCAAAATTGGCGCTCTGAATAACAAAAGGAAGAAACAAGGTACAAAAGAATTGAAAGCATGTAAAAATAATGCTTATCCGGCGAGACATTAAAAGCTGCACGAAGGGACAGCGGAACACATACATTTTATTAACATATCATGATTTCGGTATACTGCCCTCTATAAACCAGTTAAAGGTAAACGCTAGGAAAACTGTCAATCTAAATCGCAATCCTTTACAGAAAAACAGAAAAAATACCGGTAACTAATAAGCAGATACAACCGAATTCAGTTCACGACAGAACCGATGAAATAAAGAATGAAAAACTCGAAGATAAAAGGAACAAATAATGACTCAAGTTTAGAAACAAATTTAACTGTCTATTAACATACGAAAATACAAGTCGAGAATGACTAACTCACAGATTCACTCCAAGGAAAAAATCAGCCTTCTTTCGACAAAAGAGATACCACGTGAGATATGACGTGGACGACGTGAGATTTGCCAACTGACTGGTCAAACGCTGTTCAAACGCATGCTTTCACTTTCTGAAAACAAACAATCATAGTTTTCGTTAGTGTAATACAAAAATCTAAATTTTAATTGGGTTACCTAAATGAAACGCGCGACATATTGTTAACAGTATTTGTAAATCATCACGAGAACCTAAGCACACAATTCTTGAGTGAAGTTCCTCGAGATCTGCCGACATTTTGCATGAAGAACATGCACGAGAGCACATAGAAGAGCACATCTTAACGAATAATGTAGTCCAAATCTGCAAGACAGATAATAAAATTAGCAATCTTATCACTGTGTGATTCTGAGTTTCCGTTAGTACACAAAAGAAACTCCATTCACACCTTAATTGGGTCGATAACTTCCGACACGTGATATACTGCCACTGATGTGCTCATTTGTTATTCAAAATCCAACGGTACCAATAAACTTGGACGTCACTACCGCAAAATGGCTGTTGCTCGTAATTCCGACTAAGCGGTTGGAGTTAGCAATCCTAAGCACACAAGAGAACGAAAACAAAAACCATTCAGAATAAACATCTCCTTAGTATCTAGCAGAACGACTTGTAAAACTTCGTATTCTCCAAAACATGAGAAAAAATGTCACCAAACTCACTCGAAAATGCCCAACCGGTCTTGTCGATTTGCGCAAAATAAATCCGCATCCTTGGGGTAACATCACTGGACAACACATTGACGTCACGAGCTTTTGTTCGACCCATTTGCCAAAGAACATTCTTCACACGAGGCAAACACAAAGAACACAAAAACACCCAGGAACTAAGCTGTCAAATCTGAGAATTAAATTCTAGAAATAAGCTATAAACCTACAGTCACAAATTAAATGACAGGCCGAGTTCACTTTGTCACGTTTTAGAGTTAACCACCGAAGCCAAGTCAAGACTGCTACTTTCCACACTGTCGCTCTCAATGTTCCACGACCGACGTACTTGGCACTTGGATAAAAGTGGACCACTATTACAAATTTTGTCCTCATGACCATGCCAATGTCACCTTGACCTGAAAACAAACGCTTTACTAAAACGATTCGGAAAAGGAAATTAAGAAAGACAAACCCTCACTTATATAAGTCATACAGAAGTATTTTCGGAAACACCTGAAACTCGATCAGATCCAGATCAGAGCTGCCAATCAAACAAAAGCCCTCCGGCATATTTGCAATGTAACGCTCTAGTCAAAAGATTACGGGTAATGAAATCTGCCGTTCACAAAGCTCAATGCACCGCCTATAACAGAATAAGTTTACTTCTGACAAGAAAAAACTCAACAGTGCAACTAATTTGCACCTCGCTTGATTACATTGTTCCATAGACGAGCATCCGTCTCGCCAGCACTATCACAAGTATTAATGTTCATTTCAAAACACTGCCACTAAAACACTTCGCCACGTCCAATCTCTCCAAGGGCACATGGGCGACTAAATTTCAGGAGGACCAAAAACACGCATCACAGCACACCTAGCGGCCATTACGTTATAGCGCGCGAAATTCGAACAGTACTTCTTTCACTACCGGTGAGACTGTTTCATCTGAATCTGAAACATAGTTTCTTATGGAAAATAATCCCGAAAACGGCTTCCCAGGTCGGAAACCCAAGCACGCCTATTTTTCTGCCCAATAGCCAATCAAAATCCAAGGCCCAGCCCTCAAACATTGAGCGCGTTTTTTGAAAAATCAAAGATTACTTTTCAGAGCTGAAAACCCGTTTTCTGGGTTATTTTCCATAAGAAACATTGTTGAGCAAAGGGGTACCCCTTCAGAAATCGACAAAAAGTAGAGCTCCTCCCTCGTTCCCATGCTCGCTCCTCCCTGATCGGATCGGATCCCAAGTCCTCGCTCCTGTAATACCCGGTTCCCAGGCAGCTCAGTTTCCCAAGCGCCTGATGGGCCAGGCTGGACAGAAGCGAGTACATGGGTAGAAGCCAAGACAAGCAGGAATTCGGAGACATGGGAAAGATGGGAAAAGTGGGGACCAGGTTACATAGGACCAATATAGGAATATTATTTTATAAAAACATCTGCCAGGCGTAGGATTCGAAACTAGGACATCGCGGTTCCTGGGCCATAACACAGACCGCTCGGCCAATTCCATATGTGTAAGGATAGCTGAATTTCTATATGAAGTTCAGCATGGATGGTTATTCAGGCTAGGTCAATTCCACTAGAGCTACATATGGTCTTATAAAAAGGCAGGAGCAAAACGTATCCGGCAAATTATTACCAATAAATATTATAAATACAATAAAATTTCACAAATACAGAAAAGTAAAATAAGAATTGTAGCTTATACTTCTGACTTCTATCAGGACACGTTTTTCGTGATAAAGTTTTTGCAACGCAGTGTAAAGAAAGAACCGCCACGTGCTCCTGATTATGGGACGTATTACTGATCGCGAGATTATTTTAGCAGTACCGAAATTGTTTTCCCTTTTATGTCTTTCGATAAAGAATTCATATTGCAACGATTGTAATTCACGGTATCTCCGAATATCAGCGCCTTTTCTTTTAGATTGTATTGTCGTGTATTATACATGCTCTGAAATTAAAACTCGTTGAAACAACAATTGATAGTCTTAGGAATACGTCTGTTGAATTTCTACCCACTCTTGCGGATAATTCAGCCTCATGTGGTCGGTAATCTTACCTAGTTGACAAGCAAAAAGTTAAATAGTAAACGTGTGTGAAACATGTGACAAATCCAAAATGTTTCAATTTACCCGCTTTGACCTTTTGATCTTCGGAGCACGCAGCGCATCCTCTTTGGAAAAACTCCGGCAAAATGTCTGTAAAAAGATACTTCACATAAAAAACTCTTTAATCTACGAAGCAATACCTTTAATTTCGCGACCAGTGCGATCACATTTTCCGCGTGCGAGAACACAGTTTATCTACGGAAATAAAAAATAAGACGTGTCGGGATATTCAGTGTGGACATGTTTACTTGTGTTTGAACATAACGCGGATTTTGGAGCATTTCATCGACATTCACACTTTCCAACGAACTGGGAAATGCTGCTTTGTCTTCTGGTTCTTGGCCGCTCACTACTTGGGCCACTGCACATAGCAAAACGATCACTCCTACGGAAATCTTCATTCTTAACCGAATTGTTGCAACCGTAGCTAATATTCCAAAGAACGTCCACAGACAAAGTCCAATTTCAGTCTAATCCACCGAAAGCGACTATCGGCTACTTATATGCATCACAGAGAGTGAGCAAAAAAGAGCATTTCAGAAGGCGAAAGAAAATAAAAACCTTTAAACTGGGTGAACACGTCTTCTACTTGTTTCCTACGCTGAAAACTAGTTCAACAACTTGAGTTTTTTCTTCTCAAAAGTGCTTCCCGCTTTTTGTATTCATCTTTGTACTTTATAAGCTTACAGGGGAGAAAGTACGTGCATTGACCTACAAATTGATAAGGAAATTGTCGCAAATAGAATGAACAGCGATTTCTTTTTTTAGAAGGTGCAAGTTTTTCCACCTTAACTTTCTTAGATGATGCGATTAACGATAAACTTGAAAAACGTGTTAATTAAGTCTTCGATGACGATAGAAACCGTGTTCGCCACAATGGTGAGGATCTAGAAGGGGATAATAATATTAGGAAACTTTACTTGTTTAGCTGACACTTTGAAAGCAAGTTAAGAATAGGTTAGACTTCGAAATTCTTACATCGTCAATAACGTTATCCAAGAACCATAATCCAGTGACTTCAAAACGAATAGGTGGGATGATTGTTTCAAATTGGTCCACACGCAAGTTGTTGTTCTCGGGATTGTAGCTTAGCTATGGATAAAGAACAACACGCAAATTACGTAAGAAATGAGTTACTACGATCTTATTGCTACGATCAAAGTGAAAGGAAAATAATCGGATAAAAGGTTTTAACGAAAGTTTCCTATTTCAAACTCGACAGAACTCTCGGTTCTGCGCGGCTCGTTTTCGTTGCGCGAAATTCACACACAACTAGAAGCGTAGAAAGCAACGCTTACGCGCTACCTTCGTTTCTCTTACATTTTCACTTCGTGTCGTGTGAAAAACCAGAACATGCATGGGGAAAATGGGCGTTCGCGTAAAGCAAGTCGTACAAAAACCAGGTGAGCGCTTTGCAGAGCTTATTCGCAAGTGCAAATCTGCTTAAACTGTTCCAAACCGTGTTGCAATATACCACATGACGAATCGAAGAGACTGACATGCAGAGGAATCAAATAATGCGCTTCCGGAATTAGTATGTAATATAAACCTATTTGTCATGAGTTTAATCTGGTTAATCTAAGGGTTTATATGTTCAGTCCCTCCCAGGTATTATTAACTGTCAAGTAACGTCAGATGATGGCTTGTGCAATAGGTCAGGTTGACGGAAACTTACCACAATAGCAATATTGATAGGATCAAGATAGCCATCAACGCGCGCATCAGGTCCAATAGTCATAAATTTAGCAACCGCAGAATATGTGAAAAACGTAGTGTTGGTTCCAAAGCTGAGGCCGAGTTTGAGTTTTCCGTCAACAATGTTGAATGTGGAAGGCGCAGTGCGGTGGATCGTGGCCAAGCCTTCAATATATCCGTCTTTGAGTCCAAGGCGTGCCAAAGACAGCGGCCTGCATGTAATAGAAAAAAGTGCGTCAGTGACAGTAGGATTTCCGTTAGAAATAAGAAAGAAAAGGAAAAACGAACTGTAACAACGGAAGGAGAAAGACGCTTACGCTTTAATGATAATTTCAGGTAGATCAATATGGTTGTAGCCTTGAGCAGTCATTTCAGCGTCAATCCTCGCAAAAGTGACATCAATGACTTTGTCAATGACAGCGGTGACGAACCCGTCGATCTGGGGTAGGGTTAGGCTCTAAAAAATATAATGAAAATGCGCATTAACGTGTTGTGTTGCTTAAAATTTCAAGCGCGAAGAACGTAATTACAATTTTTAAAAATAGTAAAAGAATTTTTTTCCTGCAATATTGCAACGAATGATAAATAGTTTTTTATCCTTTTCCGTCAACATGTTTCAAGTATTCGACCAGAAAGCGAAAATTTCCACTCGAAATATGTAAGTCAAAAATAGCTATAACATTTAAATGAAAAATTAACCTTTATACAAATAAAAACGATTCTAAACAATACAATGAAGCTGTTACTTTTTACTGTTAATTTGTAATGTTAATTATCACGACTAATAATTTTGCTATGTATTGTATTTTGCACTGTTGCGAAGAGAGAAATTTGAAAACTGTTAGAATAAAATAAATGATTTTACCGCCAGTTCTTTGTTAAGGGCAACGAGCAGTTTGCTAACTAAAGGCTCGTGGATGGCTGTTTCAACTTTGCGGACGGCGACCAAAGCCGTAGAGGACAACATGGCGTTGATCGCGTCGGCCATTCCGCCCATAATGTTCTCAAAGTTGATTACCAAATCACCCAAGGTAACTTTGTAATCCAAGGCAGTCAACTGGAAAATCTCTACAAGAAAAGCATTCTTTCACAAAACTGCACCAAAAATACCTACATGAGCCATCGTAATCTACCCTAACGACATTTGACATTATGGCGGAACATGCGAATAGGAAGTACTATGGAATGCGAATGCAAATACTAAGAATGCGAAGTACTCTAAAATCACAGAAATTAATAAGCGTACGTTGTGCTGATACGTAGGCGAGGTCGGTCGAAACCTCGGCCGTGGCATTGTTCAAAGCAATGCTATAGCCGCCTTCACCGGTGATGGGAACCACGAGGCCGAATCGTCCATGCATTTTGTATTGCCCTTTGACCACCAAAGAAGGCAAAGCCACGCCGAAAGTACTAGCCAGGTTCGTGAAATTGACATGGGCGCGGTTTAATTCCAAGGCGGAGAGGCCATTCAAAGTTGTGTCCCTATTAGAAAAACGAATTGGAAAACCCGCCAGTTATTGTACTTTCTCTTTGTAAGATAGGTTTAGGATGGGTGTAAAAGCGTTTGGATTTACCAGAGAGAAATTGTGACGTGGAAAGTAGGTTGGGTAATAGTGAAATTCAGGTCCGGTACACGAATGGGATCCAAAAAGTCGAATCGACCAGCAGAGAAGGCAATGTGCTCTTTCAACGCCAACACCAAGACTTGCTCTACTTGGCGATCCACTTCTTGTTGAACTTGATCCGCTTTAAAGTTTGCAAAGCCATCGTCCTTTACCGCCAATCCTAAGAATGTTGGTTTGCATTTTGCTGTTAAACGAAAGATGGTTTTAAATCAAAATTACCAAGCATTGGCAATGCTAACAAACAAAGACACACAAGTCTCCCAATAATACGCATTGTGGCTAATAATTTTTTTCCCTAAAATTATAAAGTTTGTAACTTATTGACGACCGTCACCTGGGGACTGGAAAGACCTACCAAGTAACCAAGTCACTGCCTTGTTGTTTAAGAGTATAGGACTTTTATATCATATTTTGCGAGAAAAAAAAAGGGTTCGAACGTCAGATAAAGTCGAGAAAGGGCACATTTTAAGATAAATCTCGCTCATCCCAAGGAGACACACCACATCCAGACACAAAAATAAATGATAACATTATCAATCACACGATTTAAACAGACGCCCTCGCCATTGTATTTTCCCATCCTTTTTCATTTTTTTACACGGAAGTTTCGACTAACATTCAGGCGACAACGCACAAGATTAAGTGTAATACCAAAATAAACTGAAGTGTTTATCTACAGACAAGTCTGCTTCCTAGTTTTGACGTTATCGTTCACATCTAATCGTGTCACTCTCGGTTTTCTATTTGTTTTCCACAAGCACTCCTATCATAAAGCTGTGATTGCCTCTTGTGACGTATTATCTGTAATTAATTGCGCAATAGAAAATTTACGTTTTCAGAGACATGCAATTTCCAATTAACGAAGAACACACAAACAATACATAGTTAAAATATTTACGGGAAATTGTCCGGCATTTTTAGCCGAACAAATTAAATCATGGCACGTTGTAGTACACGTGTTCCCGGCGTTTATCATATTCGTACACATTAACTTCAACAAATCTTCAAAGACGAACAATACATTGTGCATATTGCTACAAAGAATTGTGAAACATTTACAAAAATATACAACTCTGCATCTGGGATGTAAACTCTACATGTAGCCTACTCCAAAATCTTCAAATCAAGGAGCGACTCAATGTGAACTTATACGATAATTTACTAATCGAACGTACTTAAAATATAAATATACGCTACAAATTGCAAGTCACGGATAAACAAATTGTAGTTTATCAGATGGATAAGACTTTATTAGAAAACTGCACTACGACGTATGAATTGTCTATTCATTATGGATATGCGTATGTTTCATATGGAATGTTTGGGTAGGTTTTAACCAAGACGTGCACTGAAGCTTGCTTCACGTGACCATGTGATACGCATGCAAAACCAGGCACATGTGAAGGACGAAATGAGGTGCAAGACCGTTACACATGATGGTTACGATCCTAATAAGCCCCAGTTAGCAATCTGTCCACGACAACCGGGGCTTTGCTTAGCAATTAGTAACGGGAATTCAGTAAACTACTACATCCCGATATTGAGATGACAAGCAGCCTGCCACAATCTCACCGTTGCTGCTACCAGTTTGTTGATAACGTTCCCTCTGGCGTGACAGTTATTCAATCAATTAGCTTTCTAGTATTCTTCATGACAATAGTAACCCTGCTCGCTGCTCGTGCAAAGTTATCTTTATAATGACGAATGTATCGACGAATGTGCCAATATAGTTGCGGCAACAGGCGAGAGCCTATGCCAGCTATCTTAATAAAAATAATAATTAAAAAAACCCTGCTCTTTTCTCTTATACCTAACATTAATCCAGGTTTTAATACAATAACTCACGCAGTTTACTGACGTGCACTGTTTTAGTTTTAATCCTTCTAATTTCGCTCTAAATCCTTTAATTAAGGCAGCCTCGCATACCAACTAGCCAATTAAAAACTAATCAAGGCAGCATAACTTTTCGTTGATTATCAATTGTTTTCGGCCTTGAAAACTATGTTTTTCAGTTCCGGGTTGGTTGAGGTGGTGTTGACACGTGACACGACTGCAGACATTTCGTGGGAGGTAGGCCTTTTGGTCTTCTGTAACGGCACTAATCCAAGTTTCCACCAATTAAAGAGGGAACGTGACTGTATGGTGTGTGCCGTCGGGAACTTAAAAATCTAACAAGATGAGCCATCCACATCCGAGTTTATTTGCTTGGCAGAAGTTGATCAAGTCACTTTGTTGGACTCCGTCAGGCGGGAAATGGTGGTACAGTGGCTCCACATGTGGCTAACCATGGATAGTGTAGCTCAGTGAGAAAGGTCGGAAAGTTTCCAGAAACTTTTTTCTCTTATGTCTCAATGGATTTGCCCGGAATTATTTTTTAAATCTTTGTTTTTACATTTAGAACACGTCTCAGGACTCAGGAGGCTAGTACTAACGGCTATTCTCCAATATCGTGATCTCAAATTTGTGCGAGAAGCCCACGTACTAAGATTAAATCGATCTCTACGGTTAGAGTCCATCCTATAGGTTCCAGCGTGAGGCTTGAACGCTTAGAAGCTCTCAAATTCGCAAGTTCATATGCAAATGTAAAACGCTTGTGATTTTCCTGGTCTGCAAGGATGAAGCACCAAGACTAAACGCGCGTGTTGCAAAACTCGCTACCAAATGAAAATGCGACAAAACAAACGAAGGGCGGGCTAAGGAACGTGTAAGGAGATTTTTACACCTTTGGCGAACATGATCTTGCAATAGAGCTGCTAGATACAGCGAAGCTGGCTAGACTTGGAGGAGAAAAAGTTCCCGGTGTCGCAAACGCGTTTTGGTGTGTGAAGTTCGTCACAGAGAATGAAAACGTGGTTGATTGTGTGTGGAATCCTTTGGATACCAGTACCGATCCTGACCTTACGTTCTTTGCCCCAGTGGGCTGAAAATGCATTGGAAGGATATTTGGGCAGCTATCTACGACGGAGAAATGACCTGAAAGGACTCAACGACCCTGAAATGTATTTGGATGTGGTAAGCTGAAAAATTCGATATGGTGCACTTCCGTAATTCACGCTTTTATTCACATATTACACGCTCTATCTTCAATCTGTAGTGCTGTGCCAGTATTTGATTTCCGCTTTTTTCTACATCACGCGCTCCGTATTCATCCTTTAAACTTGTTTTAGTATTTTATCTCCTCTTTACAGTTTTCGTTAAATTACACGCGCATTTATAGCTAAATCCTTTCTCTGCTAGTCTTAAAGTGACAGTCGTTTAAACAATTCGTCCGATAAGTTGTTTTAATTGCTTTACGAAATATTGCTACAAGACGGTTAATTAAAACGCAAATTTTCTTGGTGGTCATTATAACCTGCGAAGCCGGAACTAGTCCGTAACCGGGGTTACCCGCTGGAAATTCACGAGGTCTTTACAGACGACGGGTAAGTGACCAAGAAAGTTATGATTCACCTATTTTGAAGTAAATGAATTGTAGGTATGGGCTGGTGTTACACCGCATAAGTGGCAAGAAAGAGATCAGTACGTCGACCACTAGACCAGTTGTCTTCTTCCAACATGGACTGTGGCAAAGCTCGGCTTGTTGGCTTATAATTCCTGTTGACAAAGCCTTACGTAAGACACTTCAAAATCTGCTTAACAATATCTTGAAAAAAGACATTAAATTTGTTCCAATAGCGTACGTTCTTGCGGACCAGGGGTACGATGTGTGGCTCGGAAATTTCAGGCAAGTATTGCAAAGCTGACAGTGTTTGTCATGCGTTTTCTCCTTTAAATGACTTTGCAGTCTCGCTGAAAACATCTGTTGTTGATTCATAAAATTTCCTAATCTAGCGTTTCGACGAACGAAGAGAAAGTGTTTAAAAACAAGTTACAAATATTTGAATTGGTCACAGCACCACCTAGCGGTGCTCTTTCTCGCCATCTATCACCATCATTCGAGCATTATGGGATGCAGAGACACTGGAAGGACAATAGGCCTACGTAATAAAATCGTTTTATAATATAACTCTAATTCTGAAAAATCCGGGTTGTGTCGACTCTCGTGACTGGATTCCTTTTTTCGACTTTTATCTCTTAAATTTGCGCTCCTTCATACATTAGCCTTTATTCCTGAGTATTACAAGCTATTCTCTAATAATCCGTATAAGAGTAATCCAAGTGCAGTAACAACAGGCAAAACTGCAACTCATTTTCTACTACCACTTAACAGCTCACACATAGTTATCTTGCGTTTGTCTAATGCTGAATATTGCCAGTCCGATTTTTTTTTACCTTCTGACTTGTCAGCACTCACTCGGTCCACACTGGTTGACAAAATTGAAGCAATGCTGTACTTTCAATGTAAGTTGAAAAAAGTTGGAGATACAGGCTTCCCAATTGAAAAGCTCATGATTATTTAACGTCGCTTCATAAAGAGCAGCTTCGATCATGGGTCGTTTGGCATAACGAAAAGACAGAACTGAATCGCAAAGCTAAACGCAGTCTTGAAATTCGTTCTGCACTTACAGACTATTGCTTTTAGTGCGCACACATTTTTTCCCATTGAATTTGGATTACATTGTAAGAGACGCTCATGCAAGGCTTCTATTTTATCTCTCATGCATCGGAAGAGAAAAGTGAGTTTAGAGACTTTTACGATTATTCGCTAGAGAAGATTCGTACGCAAAACAGCTCGTTGTAAGATCTTTTCTCCAGGATAAACGTGCCAAGTCTGACTCCATTAAATCTCTCTGGCTGCACACTACGCACCCGCTTTACTAGCCCTACAGTCACTCCTCTCATAAAAAATTCATATCTCGAGCCAAAACCCGGTACTAAAGAATTTGCTTTTTGTTTCAATATTAGGGGCAATACCTATTCTCGGAAACATAAGAAGTATGACACCCATCGCTACCACTATTGGAATTTTTCGTAAGTTGGATTTCTTTCAACAATTCCAGAGAAAGTAGAGAAAAACTAGAAAAAATCGGTTTTAGGTGGGACGAAATGGCCCGGTACGATATACCCGCTATGCTCAAGTTCGTGTTAGCCCACACGAAGCAGAAAGATCTCACGTACGTTGGACACTCCCTAGGGTGTGCGGCCTTTTTTGCTTTTGCCGATACTCACCACGAGCTACAACCTTTGGTGAATGTAATGGTTGGCTTAGGTCCAGCTTCGGTTCTGCCAAATATGCGTGCTCCTATTCGACG
Source organism: Triops cancriformis (assembly GCA_020615345.1). NCBI lineage: Eukaryota > Metazoa > Arthropoda > Branchiopoda > Notostraca > Triopsidae > Triops > Triops cancriformis. The sequence continues at coordinate 686 of JAHZNP010001931.1, read as the reverse complement.
CCTGGCACCGTACGTTACACTATTCGAGGTACGTAGGGAATACAGTACCGTACCTTTCAGTTAGGCATGGTAAATACTGGGTCTTTCTCAAACAACAGTAGAAAAATTAAGTATTTAATTTCTTGTGTCTGGTTTATTTTCGACTATCCGTCAATGTTTCCAAAATTTTATCCTCCTTTTTCACTCACATTTTTTAGAATGTTTGACATATTGAACATCTATAGTACAGTGATCCCCCCATTTACGCGGTAGATCGGTTCCACAGAAATGCCGCGTAAACGGAAACCGCGTAAAGTGAACCATGTTATACATAGGAAAGATAGGGATGCGTTCCATGTTCAAAAAACTTTACTCTTATCGAAGTCTAAAAAAAATCTATTTTTAAAATTTTTTATGTATAAAACGATTTAAGCGATAAAAATGTGTTTTTCAAGTAACTGTTACTTATTTCCGAATGTATAAAATAATCACCAGCATTAGGAACTTCTAGCTTATAAAGTTTACAGTCACCATGATCGCCACCTGGATTGCGCTGCTAGTCAACAGATTAAACTTCTGAAACCCGCCTTAATCGCTAAAAACATTTCTCACTTGTCTGTTGCCTGCTTATTCGTTGTCTTTTCATCACCATTAGCTCGCACGGTGCATAGGAGGTTTCAAGATGTTGCCGACTGGACCGATTTTTT
>JAHZNP010001930.1:0-12810 GCA_020615345.1 Triops cancriformis | reverse complement strand
TCAAAAATTTAAGAGCTATTTTATTTTTCCACATACAAGTTACTTTACAACAAAAGGTCTAGACTGTAAAAGTGCTTGGATGAAAACATTACATTTTAAAGCACAAATATATAAATTCGCCATTGAATACGTGAATAATTCGAAATTGCTTTCCGGTCCAGCATTCAGCAGCACAAAGTATGCAGCACAAGTATATATTTAAAAAATCGGCAGGTAGATGTTTATATGTTGCTCGATGAATATAAGGCGCTTAAAGTATGTCTGGAAGACGCCCGAAGACATTTTTAGTCCCAGGCTAGTTCACCTCCAGTAGAATAACATTGCCGCAAGTTCGTTTTACATAATTTGGGCAAGACTTGCGCTTCCAGTCGGATTTCTGTTGACCAATCTAAAATTAATATTTAATATTGACACGCTATCCTTCGCTTTCCGTACTCTTTTCGCATGTACTTAGTCTTTGGTTGCATCCCCCCATTGTTTCCCCTGCCCGTACTCATATTTCCGCAGCTGTTGCCTTAGGCGATTGCTGTACGTAGGGACCCTCTGTCCAGGCTTGTCTAGACTTGTTGGACCGGAACTGCTGATTCAGCAGTCCAGGGTCTGGATCGGATAGGTATAAATGCAGGTCAAGTGCCGGCAGAACTTACAAAGTGTAAGTATTGTGAAATCACATCAAGTGATTTAAATGTTCGGTAATGAATGACTTAATCCTGCCCTGTGTCTACTAAACATTTAACTGGGATTTTTCCAATTTTGCAGACAATTCGGTTTACGGTAGATTTACGGATGTCAAAGGGTTTTGCAGGGTTTATGGTCTGTGCCGGCTGACCTTCGGGTTTTACAACCGGCACTTCTAGTTGGTTGCCGGCTTGTTCAAGGAGCTCTACATTGCTGGGGCTCTACACACTGGCGCGGTAAGATCCAGTATCACACATCTATAGGGCGTATTCCGGTAAGCAGTTCTAGTTGCACTCGCATGGTGCGCTAGTGGGGAAGTCGCCATACCTTGTCCGCTCGTTGTTGATGTTTACTAGTGACGTTATGATGCTGTGATACATGTGGTGAGTATTAAGTGTTAATGCTAGTGTATTTTTGTACAATGGACCCCAATACAAATTTAGGATCTTGGGGCACCTTATGAAACGATATTCTCACTGCATTATTCTCACGACATTCTCACTGATTTTCGCCTGCATCCTTTTACACAACATATCGTCGTCCTGAGGTTTTGCTATCTCACGTTTACTATGAACAATCTTGTTTGCACTGGTATCCTAGCGACCGTGGCAAATATCAACAACGAGCGGACAAGGTATGGCGGCTTCCCCACTAGCGCACCATAAGAGTGCAACCAGAACTGCTTACCGGAATATGCCCTATAGCAGGCTAAATTGGGGCTGTGAAAGCGTTCTTATCAGAAAGCATATGATTTGATAAGTTCACAGAATTGGAGGTCATCATCAGGGTCACCTACTTTCCCTAAGAGACTTTACACTGCCATCTGGGCTTTGGTTTCGTCGTCCCATTTGGCAAATAAGCTTTCCGCTCTATTGCTCTGCGTAATCGCGTATCGTCGTCCCGGGTTTACTGCCCGTGAAGCGTGGCAGTTCAGAGAGCATTGAGTGATTTAAGAGGGTGAAATTTTTCAAGAGGTAAATTAAACTCTGGAACAGCTTCATGATCAGATTCATTAATGAAGTTGTCATTTTGTAGAAAAGATTGTCACAGGAAAGTAACGGATGCTGGCGTCGCCACTGTTACGTCTTGCGTAGACGAGCTTCTCCATTCGTTTTCGCAGATTGGTGCGTTCCATTCGTTTAAGATTGTTAAGTTATTTTCTTGATTAATTTTTTCTTACCAGAGCAACCTGTGAATGTAATAATCCAACGAATGTAATTTATCGTAAATAAGTGAATCTAAGTAACTTTGCTTTACCAGATTAGCGTAATCGGATTTATTGAATAAGGAGACTTTTTCGTATGAAATAAACAAACAATGCTAATAAGCAAACAAACAAGATAAACCACTTATTCTGGTTTATTGGTTTAAGATGAACTGTGTCTCATAGTGATACGCTATCGTCTAGGATTTCGTTGCACGCAGTTCTTGCTGTGATTTGATGTCACTTCATCCATGTGTCACTTCATCCATGTGTTCGAGAATGCGGTTTAAGTTTATCGTAATTAACGCCTAGAGTTGGTTAGATGATGTTTGGGATTTTCATGTGAGCTACGTATCGTATGAATGATCATCCCCGAACCTTTCTCCGAATCCTGAAGTTTCGTCCACGATATTGGGCATGTTCTGCTGATAAGCTTGTCGGTTCAAATCTTCCTTTCCGGTATGTGATTTCAACATTCCATGATGAGGTGTTACGACGATTTCCTCACAGCTTTCTGCACGTAGCGTCTTCTCTTAGTACATCTGTGGAGCCACGTCCCAATTTTCCCTAGTTTGCATATTAGTATTGCTACTGGTATAGCCATTCTTATTTCTTTATGTTCTTCCACTCATTCGTTTTTAGTTATTGTTTTAAGGACATCTTGATGTGTTGCGTTACTTTCTAAACCTGCTAGAAACCCCATCTCCAGCCGTTTATTGGAAACATTCATTACCTCATGCCAGGTTAGCTCGTTGTTTATTGCTCTATCCGCGAACCTTACCTTCTTAGCTGCCTCGTCCGTATTCTCGTTGCCCGCAATTTGGCGTGTCAAGGTACCCACTGGAGCTTGAGTGTGTGTACTTTTTTCTTTCAATTCTTTTAATAATCCTTGCACTGATTGATTACTTTGTAACAGTTCCTTTCCCAGTTTACAAGTGAACAAGGTATGGCTCCAGAGAAACTGGAGGTGGGTCATCAAAACTTGCAATGACTGACGTGACTCTTGGAAGACTCATGTCAGTATTTCCTCATTTAATAGTCTACAGATTTGGCATGAATCTGGACATTGTGGGAAACTGGACATTTGGAGTCACCAACATCTTACCCACAGCCATATTGTGCACAGTATTTGGTTGCATGATTCCCCGGCAAACATCGGCTATTCCGCAAGTTAATAGTGGCTTGTTGTTCGACGCGTGGATGTACTTCCAATACAGACGTGATGGGAAGATCAACACCAAAAGGTTCACTCCCAGAGACAGATTGTTAGAGTTTGGGGAAGTTCAGCTGCAGAGTGAATTCCATTCTGAAAGGAAGAAATTTAAGGATTTTGTTGTCCACTTGAGTGAATTCAAAGACCACAACGGATGGCAAAATAGTCAGTTCCTTGATGTCGGTGGGGAAATCGGATGCAAATAATTCTGAACTGCACGTCAGACAACTTTTGCCAGGGGCTGCGAGAGAAGCCCGACATGCCAATGGAGGATATCTTGAAGATAGCCAGAGTAATGGAACGGGCGGAACAATAAGTATGACAGATGTCTGCAGCGAGGAAAGAACAAGTCTATCGGCTGAAAACACGAGCTTCAATTCAATTGGGCCTGGACCAGGCCATTGAATACTACCCTATACACGAAGAAGTGCATTCGTTCCGATTCGTCATGGATGCCGTAGAGGAGGAAAAAATTCCTCAGCTGTCGTCGTACCGGTAAGTGTAGCGCATGTTCTTGCATCAATTACGTACTCGCTCAATGTCTTTTTCATTTCATTCCGGACTAGGTTGAATCAGCTGTGCTTAGATCGCGGATGTAGCCAATGCTGTACTGCAAAGGCTCCGGGAGTGGCCACCCGGCGTCTACGGTGCGTTTTATGATTGGCAGACCACTTGGACCCGGGAACTCCTTCGAATACGGCGACCCGGGGACAGATATTAATTCCCGTGAAGTCCAGCTATGAGACACGCGCCATGTCGTTCTTCATTGCGCCGTTGCCGCTGACAGTGAACCACGTGCACCTCCTAAACCAGCAAAGCCAAATAGTGAAATTGGTTGCCTACATCCAAGTAAGCCTATTCCCGAGCTCGAGGCGGTGGTTTTTAACGTTATTTTTATGTCCTTTGAAAAAAATTTTATGGTTAATCGCTGGGGCTTACATATTACAGCTTTCAGGCGGCATGCTGACACCGCGCCCGGGCCCGTACACCATCTGCCTGGGCTTCAAAGAGTTGCGACGCAGCTATCACCGGCACATGAAGCTGTTCAGTAGCACCTTCGTCGAAGACTGCCTCCGTACTTGTCAGCTTCTACCATTGAAAAGTTACAGGTAAGAAGGGGCTGTTGTATGTAGGTTCAACCCCTCCCACCCACCAAAAAATACGCAGAAAATAGAAGGTCTCGGTTTATTTATTGTATTATATGTTTTTAGCTTTGTAGGTTGGCCAGCCCATTATACATCGGCAGCTGACCGAACGACGCCCTACTCCAGCGAAGCTTGTGGGGACCTAAGGAAAAAGTCTGCAAGGTTGCCCACTTCCAATGTCCCCGCATCTAAAAATATGAAAACGGAAGGTATACGCATCGAGTCTCTTCTTTTCGGGTTTGCCCCGGCCGCAGTCGTTCCGAGGAGAGGAATAAAAGATAACTCAGGAAAAGGAGTGATAAAATACAGTAGTAGAGCCATGCGGTGTGAGATGAACGCAAAAACCGCCCCGGCCAGGTCATTTAACCATGGAGGCAAAAAGAGGAGCCCGGCAAAGAAAACCACCAAGAATTTTCTCTCCTGGTCGTGCAGCCAGTACGTCTGGTTTGCCAAATGAACGTTGCAAAGTACGAATGAGTATTTAAACATTACCCACAAATAAATTATTGTAATTTTTTATTATTTTCTCCAAGAGGATACAGTATCTTGTGAAAAAACGTTGCTAACATGTTGAATCTTCTTACCTTAATATGGCCTTTAATTGCAATACCCTTAGATAGCAATTGTACGTGCCCCCACTGTATAGATACCCTCCCTATTCAGACCAGAGAGTAGTCTGACTGTACTTTCCAAGCAAAATACACCAGCTCAAACTTTACACTGGCGATGAGGACGGGATATTGCCTCTTCCTAACTCCCACCTTTTTGCGAGTTTAGCATAAAGGAAGAACCAGAGACCGTAGGCACCAGGTGGACCAAATGGCTTACACGGCTCGAAAACCTACTTACAGCAATGGACGTCCGCATCAAGGAAACGACGCCGAATAAGATTAGAACGAAAAAGACGAAAGACGACTAGCCCTCCGTCTGCACTATGCTGGCGAAGAAGTAGAAGACGTTTTCGACGCCCTACCGCAACCGGAAGCCGCCAAGGATTGCTTCACAAAAGGTAAGCCATTACTAACAGCTTACTTCTTGCCAAAAAGAATCTAGAGCTCGATATTTTTAAATTTCGACAAATTAAGCAGCAGGAAAGAGAAAATTTTGATTCATTTGTCACCAGGCTTAGGCTAGCGGCGAATAGATGCGAATTTGCCCATCCCTACCAAGAGATTAATTAGCAAGTGATCCAAGGATGCTCACCGCCGTCATTTCGGAAAATATGCTTGAGGGATAATCTGACGCTAGATCAGATCCTGGCACATACCAGATCACGTGATGCAGCAACTATCTACAACAAGCAGATTGGCAAAACGGGCGAAAACATAGTGCCAATTACGTAAAAAAGAGCCAGCATAAGAAAATCAGCGAAAGGTACCAGCAAAAGATGCCCAAGAAGCCAAGTAACTCACGAAGCAGGAACTGCGGTGGAACGTAGCCTCATCCCCAGCCGTGCCCAGCGAAAGGCAAAGTTTGCCATAAATTTAGCCGGGCCAATCACTTCGCAAAAGTCTGCCGCAGCGATCGGAGAAAGGTGAGAAAAGAAGTCAAAATTCTACATCGGTGTCGATCCCGACAGCGAGTCCAGCGAATCGTCAATCTTTTCACTTAAAAACGGAAAACAGATTCCCGGCCTATAGCGCAAATCCAGTTAGTCGGTATCACCATTCCCATGATGATCGACACGGGCGCCACATGCAACATTATCAATCTCGAGGCGTACGACAAAATAGCAGAGCGCCCGATTCTCAAACCAGCCAACGCAGCGGTAAACGGGTTCGGAAACAAACGCATTGCGATTATAAGATCGTTCCGTGCAGTTGTAAAATCCATGCAAGCAGACACCATGACACTAGTTTTTTCAGCCAGGAAAAAGATGCTGACTGCATAGTGGGCTACAAAACATCATAAAAACTCAAATTAGTAAAAATAAAAAAATTTATACAAAGCTTTAAGTGTTACAAGAATGTGAAAATTCATTTTCCAAAAGTTTTCCAGGGACTAGGAAAGATGTCTAATTACCAAGTCCAGCTTCACATTGATTCGTCGGTACAGTCACCCAGAAGCACCGTAGAATTGGATTCCATTTGCGTAAAGTAGTCGCCGGCGTTCTTTAGTCCCCTAACTAAAGAACCGACACCCTGGATCTCACCATGCCTTGCCGTATCAAAGACCAAGCAACCAGGCAAAATACGACTGCGTCGACATGCGGGCACCCAATAAGGCAATCTTGAGAACACGGCATGTAATTCCAACGATGGAAGACCTCATAGTGGATCTAAACGGGGCGCAGTATTTTAGCAAGCTGGATTTAAATCAAGGATATCACCAGATGTAAGGGGCAGCCTGAGACACAACAAAACTGACACACAGACAAACCAAATTATTCCTCACCAAGATGACGAGATAACATGAACACCAAATGCATGTTCCTAGATGCTTAGGGAGTAATCCCTATTGGATAAAATGGAAGAACTGAAAATCCTTGTGCAACTTGAAGATCCTGACGTTATAGCCATAGTGGAAGTTAAACCAAAAATCTGTAGATTCAAATTATCATCAGCGAAGTATTAGTGATGGGACATAATGTTCAGGATGTGAATTTAGATAACAACATAGGACGCGGTATCATATGTCTTTGGAAGCAGGAGTTACTGGTGAACCCCGCTCCTTTGCTACAAAGTGCCGCACAGGAAACGGTATGGTTGCGAATTAAATCTACAACGGGCGGAAACACGCTCTTAGGCGTCTGTTACAGAAGCCCAAACAGCACAGCAGACAATGATATTATCATGTGTGAAGAAATAAAGGAAATGATAGATAGCCCAAACCAGAATGCTGTTATAGTCGGAGATTTCAATTTACCGAAAGTCAATTGGAAGCACCGCTATAGGTGTTTACCTCCAAGCACCCCAGAGGGCGTATTTCTGGAATGCTTTAACAACAACTTTCTAGAACAGTTCATCGACGAACCTACCCGATTCCGAGGAGCTAACCAACCTAGTCAGCTGAATCTCTTACTTACAAATGACCCGGAAATGGTGAGAGATTTCGAAGTGCAGGCAGCGCTCGGCAATTCTGATCATGCAGTGATTATATTTAACATACAGACCAATCAGCACAAAAAGAATCTACTGCAACGACCTAACTACTACAAGGGCGATTATGACGGGATTCGCAAAAGCCTCTCGAAAGTAAATTGGGAGTCTGCATTCGGAGATCTGGAAAGTATAGATGACATGTACAGCAGTGGTAAAAAAAAACTATCTGAAAAGAGGCACACTGCACAGGTAGCCGTCCTTTCACTGCTTAAAGCTGCCCTAACTGGCGTTCAAACCTCCAAGGGCCGTGTTCTAGGAGACTTATCCTAGCAGTGAAAAGAAAGTAACCAGCCATTGTTAGCCTCCTGTCCGGATAGTTTTTTTTACCACTGCTGCACGGCATATTCCAAACCACAGTGCAGGTGGCGGAATGCAACCATATCCCGCTGAAACATCCAAACTCTAGAGCAGCAGTAACCCCTGCAACTACAGCACTAATAACTGCGAATAGACTAGCATGGAATGATTACAAAACAAACAAAAACAATGCAATTTTGTCCGAAAGGTTTCGAAGACTGCGCAATAGAGTCCGTAGAGCTACTAGAACTGAAGCAAAAAGAAGAGAAGAATTATTAGCAAGAAGCTTGAAAGATAACCCTAAAGGTTTCTGGAAGTTTGTGAATTTGAAACGAAAAAATCAGACTGCTATCCCACCATTGATGGGCGACACTATGCAGACACCTGTAACAGGGCCGATGTTGAAAGCTAACACGCTCAACAGACACTTCGCCAGTGTATTTACAAGAGAACCCGACGCAAATGAAGACCTGTGCATCGTTACCGACGAACCTATTCCTGAGCTAGAAATAGACAGAGCTGCTACGAGCGCGCTCTTTCTCGAGCGCGCTCGTAGCAGCTCTGTCTCGAGAGCTGCTACGAGCAGCTGTCTCGAGAGCTGTCTCGAGAGCTGCGAGCGCGCTCTTTTTGTCACGAGCGAATGTGCGAACGCGCTCTTTTTCCATTTTCTGCGAACGCGAGCGCGCTCAAAAAGCAATGAGCGCAGGCGCTCGTACTGTGTCGCCATCTAGTGGGGAACTGTAGAAACACTTAACAAAAGACATAAAAGTCGCTTCGCCGTTTGGGGTAGGAGATGATTGCCAACACCAAAACCCGCCTTTCACTAGCTTTTACCAAGTCTGACGCCAAAACCTGCGCCGTTCGATGATTGCCAACACGACGATTGCCAACACCCATAGCTACGCAATGAAAACCCACCTTAAGATGTTTGCGAGGTATGGTTACGGACTGAACCTGAAAATGTAAACAAAAGGGGTTGCATTTAAACGTTTAACATATTTACTAATAACCCAACATAACTGAAATTAACCTAACTAAACCTAACCTAATTTAAGCTAACCTAACTATTAAGGCCCGGGTATACACACCCTTCTTATGGGCGAATAACTTGGGGAATTCGGGGGATGGTTTCTCAATAATGGTTCTGTCAATATCGAATCAATATTGGCAGTAAAGTTGTTCTTATTAATATCTAGTGCATGAGTTTGAGACTTTATAAGAATCTGATTTAATCAAATTTAAAAACTGTAAGAACATTTTTACATATTTCGAAAAAATTGACAAATGTAAAATCTCGTTTTCTTATGCAGTAGATATCTTTCTGCTTTATTTTTTGCTGAAAGAAAGATTCAGATCCGACGAGCAGTTTTTACGAAATCTAAAAATATAGAAACTAGAATTCCCAAATTTTAGTAAATGATTTCGTAAAAGTAATCGTCCGATTTGAATCTTGTTTTCACCAAAAAATATAGAAAAAAGATACCCACTGCACAAATAATCATGTTTTTAAAAAATCTCGATCATGTGCACTGGATATTAATAAGCACAACTTTACTGCCAACATTGATTCAAAATTGATAGAACCGTTATTGAGAAAACATCCCCCGAATTCCCCATGTTATTCGCCCATAAGAAGGGTGTGTATACCCGGGCCTTAATAGTTAGGTTAGCTTAAATTAGGTTAGGTTTAGTTAGGTTAATTTCAGTTATGTTGGGTTATTAATTCCCCATGTTAATTCCCCATTTTATTAATTTCCCATGTTATTCGCCCATAAGAGGGGTGTGTATACCGGGGCCTTAAATCTCTCAAATATTGTCTAATTAAAGCTGAAACACCTTAAGGTGAGCTTTCATAGCGTAGTTCATTGATGGCTATGGGTGTTGGCAATCATCGTGTTGAATCATTGCTATGGCGCTGGTGTTGGCAGGCGTCAGACTTGGTAAACGCTAGTGAAAAGCGGGTTTTGTTGTTGGCAATCGACTCGTACCCTTGTTATATAAGGATACATATATGTATGTTTGGCAGCATAATTTATATTTCTATTATAATTTTAAACTTAATTTTATACTGTACTTTATATTATATGCATTATTTTTTGTCATAGTTTAATATTCATATATGTTTTCGAAGAGTTTTCTCATCCGCTGAATAGATGGGCAACAATGAAAAAGAGCGCGAGCGGGAGCGCGCTCTCTTTTAGAAATATGAGCGAATGTGCGAGCGCGCTCGTGACAAAAAGCAAAGAGCGCGAGCGCGAGTGCGCTCGCAAAAAAAAGAGCGCGTAGCAGCCCTGGAAATAGACGAGTTAACGGTCCTACAGAAATTGATGAATTTAAATACATCAGATGGACAAATACGGGTCCGGATGGACTACACCCAAAAATTCTTAAAGAAGCAGCAATAGCTATTGCAAAGACTCTTACGTTTATTTACAAAAAATCGTTTGAATTAGGACAACTCCCAAAAATCTGCAAAAGTGCAATCGTTTAGCCGATTTTCAAATCTGGGAAACGAGAAACGCTTCTAAACTACAGACCAATAAGCTTAACGTGTATTGCGTGTAAAATCTTGGAGTTAATAATCTCTGACCACATCCTGAATGAGCTTCAATACAGAAACTTACTTCCCGACAAACAATTTGGCTTCATCCCAGGGCGTTCCGCCGAAAATCAGATGCTATTTGCCGTTGAAAAGTGGAAAAAGAACATCGACAAGAGACTTCAAACTGATGTTATCTACCTTGACCTTAAGAAAGCATTCGACAAAGTGCCCCATCGTAGACGCATCCAAAAATTGGAGCACTATGGTCTGGGCTCAAGCCGGTCCTCAAACTTACTGAAATGGATTGAGAGTTTCTTAGCTAACAGGACACAATAAATGTCTGTGGAAGGCCAACTCAGTGGAGAAGTCAACGTGTCAAGCGGAGTTCCCCAAGGATCGGTTCTGGGGCCTTTATTGTTTAACCTGTATATAAATGATTTGGTCGATGCAATCGAATCCACGGCCTTTCTTTACGCCGAAGACACAAAACTTTACAGAGTCATCAATAATCAAGAGGATTCGGATAAGCTTCAAGTGGACATCAAACGAGTTGAGGACTGGATGGATAAATGGCTAATGGAACTAAATATTCCTAAATGTCATCACTCGGAAATGGTAGGAAATGAGAATGTTTCTACATCCTACATCCTGAATGGCGAAATTCTAGCAAAAACCAATCAAGAGAGAGATGTAGGCATAACTATAGACTCAAAGCTGAATTTTTCCTACCATTACGCAACTGCGGAGGCGAAAGCAACTAAAATAGCTGGGCTGATCCGAAGAACTTTCATATGTACGGACAGAGAAATGCTAGTCACGCTGTACAAATCACTGATCCGACCAATATTAGAATACTGACACTGTTCAATACGTCCTTTTTGTAATAGAGATGTACAGTACTCGTCATAAAAAAACGACCCAAACAAACCGTCCTATTGCTAACGGCCCAAGCCACTGAGGGGAAGCCTTGTTGCGGGTCAAAAACGATCGAAAGACGGAAAAGAGGGACACTGCTCGCGCAACTGTCGGGCTGTTAGGCACCCGACGGTTTGTTTGGGTCGTTTTTTATGACGAGTACTGTACAATCCTTGGAAAAAGTGCAAAGACGAAAGTAAAGCAAATGCCGCGGTCATCCTCTGAAGCTCAGAGGAGAGCGGTTTTACAAAGATGCAGGTCGCTGGACCTTTCAAAATCGGATAGTAAGCGAGTGGAATAATTTACCCGATAAGATCATCGAAGTTTCATCTATTCAAGCATTCAAGGAAAGTTTGGACACCCACTACGGCTCGAAAGTGTTTGACACGAACGAATTTCGGAGAGATGTATAAGGAAAAGTGTACTTTGGGAGAGGCTATTTAAAAAGCCTTACTGAAAGCAATAAATAATAATAATAACACATCTGGATTATTTAGATGAAAAGAGCAACATTTTGTTACGAAAATCAATCATGTTTTCAAAGGTCCATTTGAGCTCATTAACGAGAAAAAATGACCTAATTGTCCAACTAGTGAAACAGTGTGCAGTCTATCTTGACAAAAATCACAAAGTCTAAATGTGAGCCAAAGAAGAGTTAAAATTTGCATACATCCTCAAGAGATGAATATAATTGTGAGCATCAATACCACTGCATCTTTAATAATGTTGTTTATACACAATTTAAACAACAAATTTTTCGAACTTTCGCGGTCTACCTTTTTGAATGGAAAGGGAATCGTTGAAGCTCCAAGCCCCTTCAACCTTTAGTGAAAGTAAATCAGCCTCGAGAGGCTTAATTAGACCTCTGTGGTTTGCCAAGTACAGTTTTTTTTGCTCATTACTGTACTATACTGAGCAAAAAAACTGTACTCAGAGAAAGTAAAAGGTCTAATTAAGCCTCTTGAGGCTGATTTACTTTCATTAGGCAACGAAGTGTCGCACAACCAATCGCTGTCTAGGTGAAGGGGAAAACCTCGCGAAGTTTAAGTGCTCGCTTGCATTTTTCACGAAAAGCTCGCTTTGAGAATATGCAGAAAAATAAAATACAATGAATTCAATTTATCTTCATTGCCTGTTTAAATATTTCCTGAATTCTATAACTGCATGCTTAATTACAATAAAGTTACAGTAATATTTTTTTTACGTTAACGTAGTAGTAAATTTAATTTGTATAAAACAAATGAAAAAAGTTTACAAGTTTTCATGTAAAAACTGAGTAATGCAATTCAAATGGCTTTAGATATTTCGGTAATAATATTACGATTTAGACATCGTATTTAATCACAAAGTAAAAACATTTCGTATTTCGCATAAAGCAAGTGACTGCCTGCGCTTTAGCCAACGGCTTACTTTTCCACCTAAATCGTCAAGAGTTCGTGGACAGCCTTTCTTTAGTAGACCATTGGTGCAAGCCCCGTCACAACCTAATGAAGGTATACCAGCCTCTAGAGCAGGATTTCTTAACCGGTGGTCCACGGACCCCTTGGGGGTCCGTGGAAAATTTTAGGGGGTCCGTGAGTAAAACACGAAATTCATACTAACGAGAACCGTAACACGTAGAAAATAGTTGCTTTCCTCTAAGTGTAATACTAAACGTAGTACTGATTTTACTAGAAAAACATGTCACCTTGTGTAGGTCTGTATATAACGTCTAA